>JABVMC010000064.1:72500-75000 GCA_013358685.1 Antennarius maculatus | reverse complement strand
TTGGGGCTTCTAGTTACGGTTAGGGTAAATCGGTAGATGAGTGGGTGGGTTTTCTGTTGTGTGGGTAGATTAGTTGGTAGATAGGTATTTAAGCTGGTATTAGATAGGTAGGTAGGTGGGTAGGTACGTTAATAGGTCGGGATATAAGCTGGTAGGTAGGTATGTTGATAGATAGATAGATAGATAGATAGATAGATAGATAGATAGATAGATAGATAGATAGATAGATAGATAGATAGATAGATAGATAGATAGATAGATAGTTAGGGCTTGGGGGTTAGGTTTACTGTTAGGGTTAGTGTTAAGAGTTATTTGTACAGTGATGGTTACGGGTTCGGGTAAGGGTTAGTGTTGGAGTAGTGTTTAGGAATAGGGTTAGGGTTAGGGTTGGGTTCAAGGTTTTGGTTAGGTTTGGTGTTAGGGTTGAGGTTTGGGATTAGGGTTACTGTTCGGGGCTAGGGTTAGGGTTTCGGTTGGTGTTAGGGTTTAAGGATCAGGGTTGTGATTCGGGATTTGGGTTAGGGGTTAAGTTTAGGGGTTAAGTTTAAGGGTTGGGGCTTCTAGTTACGGTTAGGGTAAATCGGTAAATGAGTGGGTGGGTTTTCTGTTGTGTGGGTAGATTGATTGGTAGATAGGTATTTAAGCTGGTAGTAGATAGGTAGGTAGGTGGGTAGGTACGTTAATAGGTCGGGATATAAGCTGGTAGGTAGGTATGTTGATAGATAGACAGACAGACAGACAGACAGACAGACAGACAGACAGACAGACAGATAGAAAGATAGATAGATAGATAGATAGATAGACAGACAGACAGACAGACAGACAGACAGACAGATAGACAGATAGATAGATAGATAGATAGATAGATAGATAGATAGATAGATAGATAGGATGATTGTTAGGGCTTGGGGTTTAGGTTGACGGTTAGGGTTAGTGTTGAGAGTTAGTTGTACGGTGAGGGTTACGGGTTCGGGTAACGGTTAGTGTTGGAGTAGTGTTTAGGAATAGGGTTAGGGTTGGGATCAAGGTTTTGGTTAGGTTTGGTGTTAGGGTTGAGGTTTGGGATTAGGGTTACTGTTCGGGGTTAGGGTTTCGGTTGATATTAGAGTTTAAGGATCAGGGTTGTGATTCGGGGTTTGGGTTAGGGGTTAAGTTTAGGGGTTAAGTTTAAGGGTTGGGGCTTCTAGTTACGGTTAGGGTAAATCAGTAAATGAGTGGGTGGGTTTTCTGTTGTGTGGGTAGATTGATTGGTAGATAGGTATTTAAGCTGGTAGTAGATAGGTAGGTAGGTGGGTAGGTACGTTAATAGGTCGGTATATAAGCTGGTAGGTAGGTATGTTGATAGATAGACAGACAGACAGACAGACAGACAGACAGACAGACAGACAGACAGATAGACAGATAGATAGATAGATAGATAGATAGATAGATAGACAGACAGACAGACAGACAGACAGACAGACAGACAGATAGACAGATAGATAGATAGATAGATAGATAGATAGATAGATAGATAGATAGATAGATAGATAGATAGGATGATTGTTAGGATGATTGTTAGGGCTTGGGGTTTAGGTTGACGGTTAGGGTTAGTGTTGAGAGTTAGTTGTACGGTGAGGGTTACGGGTTCGGGTAACGGTTAGTGTTGGAGTAGTGTTTAGGAATAGGGTTAGGGTTGGGATCAAGGTTTTGGTTAGGTTTGGTGTTAGGGTTGAGGTTTGGGATTAGGGTTACTGTTCGGGGTTAGGGTTTCGGTTGATATTAGAGTTTAAGGATCAGGGTTGTGATTCGGGGTTTGGGTTAGGGGTTAAGTTTAGGGGTTAAGTTTAAGGGTTGGGGCTTCTAGTTACGGTTAGGGTAAATCAGTAAATGAGTGGGTGGGTTTTCTGTTGTGTGGGTAGATTGATTGGTAGATAGGTATTTAAGCTGGTAGTAGATAGGTAGGTAGGTGGGTAGGTACGTTAATAGGTCGGTATATAAGCTGGTAGGTAGGTATGTTGATAGATAGATAGATAGATAGATAGATAGATAGATAGATAGATAGATAGATAGATAGATAGATAGATAGATAGATAGATAGATAGATAGATAGATAGATAGACAGACAGACAGACAGACAGACAGACAGACAGACAGACAGACAGACAGACAGACAGACAGACAGACAGACAGACAGACAGATAGATAGATAGATAGATAGATAGATAGATAGATAGGATGATTGTTAGGGCTTGGGGTTTAGGTTGACGGTTAGGGTTAGTGTTGAGAGTTAGTTGTACGGTGAGGGTTACGGGTTCGGGTAAGGGTTAGTGTTGGAGTAGTGTTTAGGAATAGGGTTAGGGTTGGGTTCAAGGTTTTGGTTAGGTTTGGTGTTAGGGTTGAGGTTTGGGATTAGGGTTACTGTTCGGGGTTAGGGTTTCGGTTGGTATTAGGGTTTAAGGATCAGGGTTTTGATTCGGGGTTTGGGTTAGGGGTTAAGTTTAGGGGCTAAGTTTAAGGG
>JABVMC010000064.1:0-67500 GCA_013358685.1 Antennarius maculatus | reverse complement strand
GGTAGATAGGTAATTAAGCTGGTAGTAGATAGGTAGGTAGGTGGGTAGGTACGTTAATAGGTCGGGATATAAGCTGGTAGGTAGGTATGTTGATAGATAGATAGATAGATAGATAGATAGATAGATAGATAGATAGATAGATAGATAGATAGATAGATAGATAGATAGACAGACAGACAGACAGACAGACAGACAGACAGACAGACAGATAGATAGATAGATAGATAGATAGATAGATAGATAGATAGATAGATAGATAGATAGATAGATAGATAGATAGATAGATAGGATGATTGTTAGGGCTTGGGGTTTAGGTTGACGGTTAGGGTTAGTGTTGAGAGTTAGTTGTACGGTGAGGGTTACGGGTTCGGGTAAGGGTTAGTGTTGGAGTAGTGTTTAGGAATAGGGTTAGGGTTGGGTTCAAGGTTTTGGTTAGGTTTGGTGTTAGGGTTGAGGTTTGGGATTAGGGTTACTGTTCGGGGTTAGGGTTTCGGTTGGTATTAGGGTTTAAGGATCAGGGTTTTGATTCGGGGTTTGGGTTAGGGGTTAAGTTTAGGGGCTAAGTTTAAGGGTTGGGGCTTCTAGTTACGGTTAGGGTAAATCGGTAGATGAGTGGGTGGGTTTTCTGTTGTGTGGGTAGATTAGTTGGTAGATAGGTATTTAAGCTGGTATTAGATAGGTAGGTAGGTGGGTAGGTACGTTAATAGGTCGGGATATAAGCTGGTAGGTAGGTATGTTGATAGATAGATAGATAGATAGATAGATAGATAGATAGATAGATAGATAGATAGATAGATAGATAGATAGATAGATAGATAGATAGATAGATAGATAGATAGATAGATAGATAGATAGATAGTTAGGGCTTGGGGGTTAGGTTTACGGTTAGGGTTAAGAGTTATTTGTACAGTGATGGTTACGGGTTCGGGTAAGGGTTAGTGTTGGAGTAGTGTTTAGGAATAGGGTTAGGGTTAGGGTTGGGTTCAAGGTTTTGGTTAGGTTTGGTGTTAGGGTTGAGGTTTGGGATTAGGGTTACTGTTCGGGGCTAGGGTTAGGGTTTCGGTTGGTGTTAGGGTTTAAGGATCAGGGTTGTGATTCGGGGTTTGGGTTAGGGGTTAAGTTTAGGGGTTAAGTTTAAGGGTTGGGGCTTCTAGTTACGGTTAGGGTAAATCGGTAAATGAGTGGGTGGGTTTTCTGTTGTGTGGGTAGATTGATTGGTAGATAGGTATTTAAGCTGGTAGTAGATAGGTAGGTAGGTGGGTAGGTACGTTAATAGGTCGGGATATAAGCTGGTAGGTAGGTATGTTGATAGATAGACAGACAGACAGACAGACAGACAGACAGACAGACAGACAGATAGACAGATAGATAGATAGATAGATAGATAGACAGACAGACAGACAGACAGACAGACAGAGAGATAGACAGATAGATAGATAGATAGATAGATAGATAGATAGATAGATAGATAGATAGATAGATAGGATGATTGTTAGGGCTTGGGGTTTAGGTTGACGGTTAGGGTTAGTGTTGAGAGTTAGTTGTACGGTGAGGGTTACGGGTTCGGGTAACGGTTAGTGTTGGAGTAGTGTTTAGGAATAGGGTTAGGGTTGGGATCAAGGTTTTGGTTAGGTTTGGTGTTAGGGTTGAGGTTTGGGATTAGGGTTACTGTTCGGGGTTAGGGTTTCGGTTGATATTAGAGTTTAAGGATCAGGGTTGTGATTCGGGGTTTGGGTTAGGGGTTAAGTTTAGGGGTTAAGTTTAAGGGTTGGGGCTTCTAGTTACGGTTAGGGTAAATCAGTAAATGAGTGGGTGGGTTTTCTGTTGTGTGGGTAGATTGATTGGTAGATAGGTATTTAAGCTGGTAGTAGATAGGTAGGTAGGTGGGTAGGTACGTTAATAGGTCGGTATATAAGCTGGTAGGTAGGTATGTTGATAGATAGACAGATAGACAGACAGACAGACAGACAGACAGACAGATAGACAGATAGATAGATAGATAGATAGATAGATAGACAGACAGACAGACAGACAGACAGACAGACAGACAGACAGATAGATAGATAGATAGATAGATAGATAGATAGATAGATAGATAGATAGATAGATAGATAGATAGGATGATTGTTAGGGCTTGGGGTTTAGGTTGACGGTTAGGGTTAGTGTTGAGAGTTAGTTGTACGGTGAGGGTTACGGGTTCGGGTAACGGTTAGTGTTGGAGTAGTGTTTAGGAATAGGGTTAGGGTTGGGATCAAGGTTTTGGTTAGGTTTGGTGTTAGGGTTGAGGTTTGGGATTAGGGTTACTGTTCGGGGTTAGGGTTTCGGTTGATATTAGAGTTTAAGGATCAGGGTTGTGATTCGGGGTTTGGGTTAGGGGTTAAGTTTAGGGGTTAAGTTTAAGGGTTGGGGCTTCTAGTTACGGTTAGGGTAAATCAGTAAATGAGTGGGTGGGTTTTCTGTTGTGTGGGTAGATTGATTGGTAGATAGGTATTTAAGCTGGTAGTAGATAGGTAGGTAGGTGGGTAGGTACGTTAATAGGTCGGTATATAAGCTGGTAGGTAGGTATGTTGATAGATAGATAGATAGATAGATAGATAGATAGATAGATAGATAGATAGATAGATAGACAGACAGACAGACAGACAGACAGACAGACAGACAGACAGACAGACAGACAGACAGACAGACAGACAGACAGACAGATAGATAGATAGATAGATAGATAGATAGATAGATAGATAGATAGATAGATAGATAGATAGGATGATTGTTAGGGCTTAGGGTTTAGGTTGACGGTTAGGGTTAGTGTTGAGAGTTAGTTGTACGGTGAGGGTTACGGGTTCGGGTAAGGGTTAGTGTTGGAGTAGTGTTTAGGAATAGGGTTAGGGTTGGGTTCAAGGTTTTGGTTAGGTTTGGTGTTAGGGTTGAGGTTTGGGATTAGGGTTACTGTTCGGGGTTAGGGTTTCGGTTGGTATTAGGGTTTAAGGATCAGGGTTTTGATTCGGGGTTTGGGTTAGGGGTTAAGTTTAGGGGCTAAGTTTAAGGGTTGGGGCTTCTAGTTACGGTTAGGGTAAATCGGTAGATGAGTGGGTGGGTTTTCTGTTGTGTGGGTAGATTAGTTGGTAGATAGGTATTTAAGCTGGTATTAGATAGGTAGGTAGGTGGGTAGGTACGTTAATAGGTCGGGATATAAGCTGGTAGGTAGGTATGTTGATAGATAGATAGATAGATAGATAGATAGATAGATAGATAGATAGATAGATAGATAGATAGATAGATAGATAGATAGATAGATAGATAGATAGATAGATAGATAGATAGATAGATAGATAGATAGATAGTTAGGGATTGGGGGTTAGGTTTACTGTTAGGGTTAGTGTTAAGAGTTATTTGTACAGTGATGGTTACGGGTTCGGGTAAGGGTTAGTGTTGGAGTAGTGTTTAGGAATAGGGTTAGGGTTAGGGTTGGGTTCAAGGTTTTGGTTAGGTTTGGTGTTAGGGTTGAGGTTTGGGATGAGGGTTACTGTTCGGGGCTAGGGTTAGGGTTTCGGTTGGTGTTAGGGTTTAAGGATCAGGGTTGTGATTCGGGATTTGGGTTAGGGGTTAAGTTTAGGGGTTAAGTTTAAGGGTTGGGGCTTCTAGTTACGGTTAGGGTAAATCGGTAAATGAGTGGGTGGGTTTTCTGTTGTGTGGGTAGATTGATTGGTAGATAGGTATTTAAGCTGGTAGTAGATAGGTAGGTAGGTGGGTAGGTACGTTAATAGGTCGGGATATAAGCTGGTAGGTAGGTATGTTGATAGATAGACAGACAGACAGACAGACAGACAGACAGACAGATAGACAGATAGATAGATAGATAGATAGATAGACAGACAGACAGACAGACAGACAGACAGATAGACAGATAGATAGATAGATAGATAGATAGATAGATAGATAGATAGATAGATAGATAGGATGATTGTTAGGGCTTGGGGTTTAGGTTGACGGTTAGGGTTAGTGTTGAGAGTTAGTTGTACGGTGAGGGTTACGGGTTCGGGTAAGGGTTAGTGTTGGAGTAGTGTTTAGGAATAGGGTTAGGGTTGGGATCAAGGTTTTGGTTAGGTTTGGTGTTAGGGTTGAGGTTTGGGATTAGGGTTACTGTTCGGGGTTAGGGTTTCGGTTGATATTAGAGTTTAAGGATCAGGGTTGTGATTCGGGGTTTGGGTTAGGGGTTAAGTTTAGGGGTTAAGTTTAAGGGTTGGGGCTTCTAGTTACGGTTAGGGTAAATCGGTAAATGAGTGGGTGGGTTTTCTGTTGTGTGGGTAGATTGATTGGTAGATAGGTATTTAAGCTGGTAGTAGATAGGTAGGTAGGTGGGTAGGTACGTTAATAGGTCGGGATATAAGCTGGTAGGTAGGTATGTTGATAGATAGACAGACAGACAGACAGACAGACAGACAGACAGACAGAAAGATAGATAGATAGATAGATAGATAGATAGATAGATAGACAGACAGACAGACAGACAGACAGACAGATAGACAGATAGATAGATAGATAGATAGATAGATAGATAGATAGATCGATCGATCGATCGATCGATAGATAGGATGATTGTTAGGGCTTGGGGTTTAGGTTGACGGTTAGGGTTAGTGTTGAGAGTTAGTTGTACGGTGAGGGTTACGGGTTCGGGTAAGGGTTAGTGTTGGAGTAGTGTTTAGGAATAGGGTTAGGGTTGGGATCAAGGTTTTGGTTAGGTTTGGTGTTAGGTTTGAGGTTTGGGATTAGGGTTACTGTTCGGGGTTAGGGTTTCGGTTGATATTAGAGTTTAAGGATCAGGGTTGTGATTCGGGGTTTGGGTTAGGGGTTAAGTTTAGGGGTTAAGTTTAAGGGTTGGGGCTTCTAGTTACGGTTAGGGTAAATCAGTAAATGAGTGGGTGGGTTTTCTGTTGTGTGGGTAGATTGATTGGTAGATAGGTATTTAAGCTAGTAGTAGATAGGTAGGTAGGTGGGTAGGTACGTTAATAGGTCGGTATATAAGCTGGTAGGTAGGTATGTTGATAGATAGATAGATAGATAGATAGATAGATAGATAGATAGATAGATAGATAGATAGATAGATAGATAGATAGATAGATAGATAGATAGATAGATAGATAGACAGACAGACAGACAGACAGACAGACAGACAGACAGACAGACAGACAGACAGACAGACAGATAGATAGATAGATAGATAGATAGATAGATAGATAGATAGATAGATAGATAGATAGACAGACAGACAGACAGACAGACAGACAGACAGACAGACAGACAGATAGATAGATAGATAGATAGATAGATAGATAGATAGATAGATAGATAGATAGATAGATAGATAGGATGATTCTTAGGGCTTGGGGTTTAGGTTGACGGTTAGGGTTAGTGTTGAGAGTTAGTTGTACGGTGAGGGTTACGGGTTCGGGTAAGGGTTAGTGTTGGAGTAGTGTTTAGGAATAGGGTTAGGGTTGGGTTCAAGGTTTTGGTTAGGTTTGGTGTTAGGGTTGAGGTTTGGGATTAGGGTTACTGTTCGGGGTTAGGGTTTCGGTTGGTATTAGGGTTTAAGGATCAGGGTTTTGATTCGGGGTTTGGGTTAGGGGTTAAGTTTAGGGGCTAAGTTTAAGGGTTGGGGCTTCTAGTTACGGTTAGGGTAAATCGGTAGATGAGTGGGTGGGTTTTCTGTTGTGTGGGTAGATTAGTTGGTAGATAGGTATTTAAGCTGGTATTAGATAGGTAGGTAGGTGGGTAGGTACGTTAATAGGTCGGGATATAAGCTGGTAGGTAGGTATGTTGATAGATAGACAGACAGACAGACAGACAGACAGACAGACAGATAGACAGATAGATAGATAGATAGATAGATAGATAGATAGACAGACAGACAGACAGACAGACAGATAGACAGATAGATAGATAGATAGATAGATAGATAGATAGATAGATAGATAGATAGATAGATAGATAGGATGATTGTTAGGGCTTGGGGGTTAGGTTTACTGTTAGGGTTAGTGTTGAGAGTTAGTTGTACAGTGATGGTTACGGGTTCGGGTAAGGGTTAGTGTTGGAGTAGTGTTTAGGAATAGGGTTAGGGTTAGGGTTGGGTTCAAGGTTTTGGTTAGGTTTGGTGTTAGGGTTGAGGTTTGGGATTAGGGTTACTGTTCGGGGCTAGGGTTAGGGTTTCGGTTGGTGTTAGGGTTTAAGGATCAGGGTTGTGATTCGGGATTTGGGTTAGGGGTTAAGTTTAGGGGTTAAGTTTAAGGGTTGGGGCTTCTAGTTACGGTTAGGGTAAATCGGTAAATGAGTGGGTGGGTTTTCTGTTGTGTGGGTAGATTGATTGGTAGATAGGTATTTAAGCTGGTAGTAGATAGGTAGGTAGGTGGGTAGGTACGTTAATAGGTCGGGATATAAGCTGGTAGGTAGGTATGTTGATAGATAGACAGACAGACAGACAGACAGACAGACAGACAGACAGACAGATAGACAGATAGATAGATAGACAGACAGACAGACAGACAGACAGATAGACAGATAGATAGATAGATAGATAGATAGATAGATAGATAGATAGATAGATAGATAGATAGATAGATAGGATGATTGTTAGGGCTTGGGGTTTAGGTTGACGGTTAGGGTTAGTGTTGAGAGTTAGTTGTACGGTGAGGGTTACGGGTTCGGGTAACGGTTAGTGTTGGAGTAGTGTTTAGGAATAGGGTTAGGGTTGGGATCAAGGTTTTGGTTAGGTTTGGTGTTAGGGTTGAGGTTTGGGATTAGGGTTACTGTTCGGGGTTAGGGTTTCGGTTGATATTAGAGTTTAAGGATCAGGGTTGTGATTCGGGGTTTGGGTTAGGGGTTAAGTTTAGGGGTTAAGTTTAAGGGTTGGGGCTTCTAGTTACGGTTAGGGTAAATCAGTAAATGAGTGGGTGGGTTTTCTGTTGTGTGGGTAGATTGATTGGTAGATAGGTATTTAAGCTGGTAGTAGATAGGTAGGTAGGTGGGTAGGTACGTTAATAGGTCGGTATATAAGCTGGTAGGTAGGTATGTTGATAGATAGACAGACAGACAGACAGACAGACAGACAGACAGATAGACAGATAGATAGATAGATAGATAGATAGATAGACAGACAGACAGACAGACAGACAGACAGACAGATAGACAGATAGATAGATAGATAGATAGATAGATAGATAGATAGGATGATTGTTAGGGCTTGGGGTTTAGGTTGACGGTTAGGGTTAGTGTTGAGAGTTAGTTGTACGGTGAGGGTTACGGGTTCGGGTAACGGTTAGTGTTGGAGTAGTGTTTAGGAATAGGGTTAGGGTTGGGATCAAGGTTTTGGTTAGGTTTGGTGTTAGGGTTGAGGTTTGGGATTAGGGTTACTGTTCGGGGTTAGGGTTTCGGTTGATATTAGAGTTTAAGGATCAGGGTTGTGATTCGGGGTTTGGGTTAGGGGTTAAGTTTAGGGGTTAAGTTTAAGGGTTGGGGCTTCTAGTTACGGTTAGGGTAAATCAGTAAATGAGTGGGTGGGTTTTCTGTTGTGTGGGTAGATTGATTGGTAGATAGGTATTTAAGCTGGTAGTAGATAGGTAGGTAGGTGGGTAGGTACGTTAATAGGTCGGTATATAAGCTGGTAGGTAGGTATGTTGATAGATAGATAGATAGATAGATAGATAGATAGATAGATAGATAGATAGATAGATAGATAGATAGATAGATAGATAGACAGACAGACAGACAGACAGACAGACAGACAGACAGACAGACAGACAGACAGACAGATAGATAGATAGATAGATAGATAGATAGATAGATAGATAGATAGATAGATAGATAGATAGTTAGGGCTTGGGGGTTAGGTTTACTGTTAGGGTTAGTGTTAAGAGTTATTTGTACAGTGATGGTTACGGGTTCGGGTAAGGGTTAGTGTTGGAGTAGTGTTTAGGAATAGGGTTAGGGTTAGGGTTGGGTTCAAGGTTTTGGTTAGGTTTGGTGTTAGGGTTGAGGTTTGGGATTAGGGTTACTGTTCGGGGCTACGGTTAGGGTTTCGGTTGGTGTTAGGGTTTAAGGATCAGGGTTGTGATTCGGGATTTGGGTTAGGGGTTAAGTTTAGGGGTTAAGTTTAAGGGTTGGGGCTTCTAGTTACGGTTAGGGTAAATCGGTAAATGAGTGGGTGGGTTTTCTGTTGTGTGGGTAGATTGATTGGTAGATAGGTATTTAAGCTGGTAGTAGATAGGTAGGTAGGTGGGTAGGTACGTTAATAGGTCGGGATATAAGCTGGTAGGTAGGTATGTTGATAGATAGACAGACAGACAGACAGACAGACAGACAGACAGACAGATAGACAGATAGATAGATAGATAGATAGATAGATAGATAGATAGATAGATAGATAGATAGATAGGATGATTGTTAGGGCTTGGGGTTTAGGTTGACGGTTAGGGTTAGTGTTGAGAGTTAGTTGTACGGTGAGGGTTACGGGTTCGGGTAAGGGTTAGTGTTGGAGTAGTGTTTAGGAATAGGGTTAGGGTTGGGATCAAGGTTTTGGTTAGGTTTGGTGTTAGGGTTGAGGTTTGGGATTAGGGTTACTGTTCGGGGTTAGGGTTTCGGTTGATATTAGAGTTTAAGGATCAGGGTTGTGATTCGGGGTTTGGGTTAGGGGTTAAGTTTAGGGGTTAAGTTTAAGGGTTGGGGCTTCTAGTTACGGTTAGGGTAAATCGGTAAATGAGTGGGTGGGTTTTCTGTTGTGTGGGTAGATTGATTGGTAGATAGGTATTTAAGCTGGTAGTAGATAGGTAGGTAGGTGGGTAGGTACGTTAATAGGTCGGGATATAAGCTGGTAGGTAGGTATGTTGATAGATAGACAGACAGACAGACAGACAGACAGACAGACAGACAGACAGACAGACAGATAGACAGATAGATAGATAGATAGATAGATAGACAGACAGACAGACAGACAGACAGACAGACAGACAGACAGATAGACAGATAGATAGATAGATAGATAGATAGATAGATAGATAGATAGATAGATAGATAGATAGATAGATAGATAGATAGACAGATAGATAGATAGGATGATTGTTAGGGCTTGGGGTTTAGGTTGACGGTTAGGGTTAGTGTTGAGAGTTAGTTGTACGGTGAGGGTTACGGGTTCGGGTAACGGTTAGTGTTGGAGTAGTGTTTAGGAATAGGGTTAGGGTTGGGATCAAGGTTTTGGTTAGGTTTGGTGTTAGGTTTGAGGTTTGGGATTAGGGTTACTGTTCGGGGTTAGGGTTTCGGTTGATATTAGAGTTTAAGGATCAGGGTTGTGATTCGGGGTTTGGGTTAGGGGTTAAGTTTAGGGGTTAAGTTTAAGGGTTGGGGCTTCTAGTTACGGTTAGGGTAAATCAGTAAATGAGTGGGTGGGTTTTCTGTTGTGTGGGTAGATTGATTGGTAGATAGGTATTTAAGCTGGTAGTAGATAGGTAGGTAGGTGGGTAGGTACGTTAATAGGTCGGTATATAAGCTGGTAGGTAGGTATGTTGATAGATAGACAGACAGACAGACAGACAGACAGACAGACAGACAGACAGATAGACAGATAGATAGATAGATAGATAGATAGATAGATAGATAGACAGACAGACAGACAGACAGACAGACAGACAGATAGACAGATAGATAGATAGATAGATAGATAGATAGATAGATAGATAGATAGGATGATTGTTAGGGCTTGGGGTTTAGGTTGACGGTTAGGGTTAGTGTTGAGAGTTAGTTGTACGGTGAGGGTTACGGGTTCGGGTAACGGTTAGTGTTGGAGTAGTGTTTAGGAATAGGGTTAGGGTTGGGATCAAGGTTTTGGTTAGGTTTGGTGTTAGGGTTGAGGTTTGGGATTAGGGTTACTGTTCGGGGTTAGGGTTTCGGTTGATATTAGAGTTTAAGGATCAGGGTTGTGATTCGGGGTTTGGGTTAGGGGTTAAGTTTAGGGGTTAAGTTTAAGGGTTGGGGCTTCTAGTTACGGTTAGGGTAAATCAGTAAATGAGTGGGTGGGTTTTCTGTTGTGTGGGTAGATTGATTGGTAGATAGGTATTTAAGCTGGTAGTAGATAGGTAGGTAGGTGGGTAGGTACGTTAATAGGTCGGTATATAAGCTGGTAGGTAGGTATGTTGATAGATAGATAGATAGATAGATAGATAGATAGATAGATAGATAGATAGATAGATAGATAGATAGATAGATAGATAGATAGATAGATAGACAGACAGACAGACAGACAGACAGACAGACAGACAGACAGACAGACAGACAGATAGATAGATAGATAGATAGATAGATAGATAGATAGATAGATAGATAGATAGATAGATAGATAGATAGTTAGGGCTTGGGGGTTAGGTTTACTGTTAGGGTTAGTGTTAAGAGTTATTTGTACAGTGATGGTTACGGGTTCGGGTAAGGGTTAGTGTTGGAGTAGTGTTTAGGAATAGGGTTAGGGTTAGGGTTGGGTTCAAGGTTTTGGTTAGGTTTGGTGTTAGGGTTGAGGTTTGGGATTAGGGTTACTGTTCGGGGCTAGGGTTAGGGTTTCGGTTGGTGTTAGGGTTTAAGGATCAGGGTTGTGATTCGGGATTTGGGTTAGGGGTTAAGTTTAGGGGTTAAGTTTAAGGGTTGGGGCTTCTAGTTACGGTTAGGGTAAATCGGTAAATGAGTGGGTGGGTTTTCTGTTGTGTGGGTAGATTGATTGGTAGATAGGTATTTAAGCTGGTAGTAGATAGGTAGGTAGGTGGGTAGGTACGTTAATAGGTCGGGATATAAGCTGGTAGGTAGGTATGTTGATAGATAGACAGACAGACAGACAGACAGACAGAAAGATAGATAGATAGATAGATAGATAGATAGACAGACAGACAGACAGACAGACAGACAGACAGACAGACAGACAGACAGACAGACAGACAGACAGACAGACAGACAGATAGATAGATAGATAGATAGATAGATAGATAGATAGATAGATAGGATGATTGTTAGGGCTTGGGGTTTAGGTTGACGGTTAGGGTTAGTGTTGAGAGTTAGTTGTACGGTGAGGGTTACGGGTTCGGGTAAGGGTTAGTGTTGGAGTAGTGTTTAGGAATAGGGTTAGGGTTGGGATCAAGGTTTTGGTTAGGTTTGGTGTTAGGGTTGAGGTTTGGGATTAGGGTTACTGTTCGGGGTTAGGGTTTCGGTTGATATTAGAGTTTAAGGATCAGGGTTGTGATTCGGGGTTTGGGTTAGGGGTTAAGTTTAGGGGTTAAGTTTAAGGGTTGGGGCTTCTAGTTACGGTTAGGGTAAATCGGTAAATGAGTGGGTGGGTTTTCTGTTGTGTGGGTAGATTGATTGGTAGATAGGTATTTAAGCTGGTAGTAGATAGGTAGGTAGGTGGGTAGGTACGTTAATAGGTCGGGATATAAGCTGGTAGGTAGGTATGTTGATAGATAGACAGACAGACAGACAGACAGACAGACAGACAGATAGACAGATAGATAGATAGATAGATAGATAGATAGACAGACAGACAGACAGACAGACAGACAGACAGACAGACAGACAGACAGACAGACAGATAGATAGATAGATAGATAGATAGATAGATAGATAGATAGTTAGATAGATAGGATGATTGTTAGGGCTTGGGGTTTAGGTTGACGGTTAGGGTTAGTGTTGAGAGTTAGTTGTACGGTGAGGGTTACGGGTTCGGGTAAGGGTTAGTGTTGGAGTAGTGTTTAGGAATAGGGTTAGGGTTGGGATCAAGGTTTTGGTTAGGTTTGGTGTTAGGGTTGAGGTTTGGGATTAGGGTTACTGTTCGGGGTTAGGGTTTCGGTTGATATTAGAGTTTAAGGATCAGGGTTGTGATTCGGGGTTTGGGTTAGGGGTTAAGTTTAGGGGTTAAGTTTAAGGGTTGGGGCTTCTAGTTACGGTTAGGGTAAATCGGTAAATGAGTGGGTGGGTTTTCTGTTGTGTGGGTAGATTGATTGGTAGATAGGTATTTAAGCTGGTAGTAGATAGGTAGGTAGGTGGGTAGGTACGTTAATAGGTCGGGATATAAGCTGGTAGGTAGGTATGTTGATAGACAGACAGACAGACAGACAGACAGACAGACAGACAGACAGACAGACAGATAGATAGATAGATAGATAGATAGATAGATAGATAGATAGATAGATAGATAGATAGATAGATAGATAGATAGATAGATAGATAGATAGACAGACAGACAGACAGACAGACAGACAGACAGATAGATAGATAGATAGATAGATAGATAGATAGATAGATAGATAGATAGATAGGATGATTGTTAGGGCTTGGGGTTTAGGTTGACGGTTAGGGTTAGTGTTGAGAGTTAGTTGTACGGTGAGGGTTACGGGTTCGGGTAACGGTTAGTGTTGGAGTAGTGTTTAGGAATAGGGTTAGGGTTGGGATCAAGGTTTTGGTTAGGTTTGGTGTTAGGGTTGAGGTTTGGGATTAGGGTTACTGTTCGGGGTTAGGGTTTCGGTTGATATTAGAGTTTAAGGATCAGGGTTGTGATTCGGGGTTTGGGTTAGGGGTTAAGTTTAGGGGTTAAGTTTAAGGGTTGGGGCTTCTAGTTACGGTTAGGGTAAATCGGTAAATGAGTGGGTGGGTTTTCTGTTGTGTGGGTAGATTGATTGGTAGATAGGTATTTAAGCTGGTAGTAGATAGGTAGGTAGGTGGGTAGGTACGTTAATAGGTCGGTATATAAGCTGGTAGGTAGGTATGTTGATAGATAGATAGATAGATAGATAGATAGATAGATAGATAGATAGATAGATAGATAGATAGATAGATAGATAGATAGATAGATAGATAGATAGATAGATAGATAGACAGACAGACAGACAGACAGACAGACAGACAGACAGACAGACAGACAGACAGACAGACAGATAGATAGATAGATAGATAGATAGATAGATAGATAGATAGATAGATAGATAGATAGATAGGATGATTGTTAGGGCTTGGGGTTTAGGTTGACGGTTAGGGTTAGTGTTGAGAGTTAGTTGTACGGTGAGGGTTACGGGTTCGGGTAAGGGTTAGTGTTGGAGTAGTGTTTAGGAATAGGGTTAGGGTTGGGTTCAAGGTTTTGGTTAGGTTTGGTGTTAGGGTTGAGGTTTGGGATTAGGGTTACTGTTCGGGGTTAGGGTTTCGGTTGGTATTAGGGTTTAAGGATCAGGGTTTTGATTCGGGGTTTGGGTTAGGGGTTAAGTTTAGGGGCTAAGTTTAAGGGTTGGGGCTTCTAGTTACGGTTAGGGTAAATCGGTAGATGAGTGGGTGGGTTTTCTGTTGTGTGGGTAGATTAGTTGGTAGATAGGTATTTAAGCTGGTATTAGATAGGTAGGTAGGTGGGTAGGTACGTTAATAGGTCGGGATATAAGCTGGTAGGTAGGTATGTTGATAGATAGATAGATAGATAGATAGATAGATAGATAGATAGATAGATAGATAGATAGATAGATAGATAGATAGATAGATAGATAGATAGATAGATAGATAGATAGATAGATAGATAGTTAGGGCTTGGGGGTTAGGTTTACTGTTAGGGTTAGTGTTAAGAGTTATTTGTACGGTGATGGTTACGGGTTCGGGTAAGGGTTAGTGTTGGAGTAGTGTTTAGGAATAGGGTTAGGGTTAGGGTTGGGTTCAAGGTTTTGGTTAGGTTTGGTGTTAGGGTTGAGGTTTGGGATTAGGGTTACTGTTCGGGGCTAGGGTTAGGGTTTCGGTTGGTGTTAGGGTTTAAGGATCAGGGTTGTGATTCGGGATTTGGGTTAGGGGTTAAGTTTAGGGGTTAAGTTTAAGGGTTGGGGCTTCTAGTTACGGTTAGGGTAAATCGGTAAATGAGTGGGTGGGTTTTCTGTTGTGTGGGTAGATTGATTGGTAGATAGGTATTTAAGCTGGTAGTAGATAGGTAGGTAGGTGGGTAGGTACGTTAATAGGTCGGGATATAAGCTGGTAGGTAGGTATGTTGATAGATAGACAGACAGACAGACAGACAGACAGACAGATAGACAGATAGATAGATAGATAGATAGATAGATAGATAGACAGACAGACAGACAGACAGACAGACAGATAGACAGATAGATAGATAGATAGATAGATAGATAGATAGATAGATAGATAGATAGATAGATAGGATGATTGTTAGGGCTTGGGGTTTAGGTTGACGGTTAGGGTTAGTGTTGAGAGTTAGTTGTACGGTGAGGGTTACGGGTTCGGGTAAGGGTTAGTGTTGGAGTAGTGTTTAGGAATAGGGTTAGGGTTGGGATCAAGGTTTTGGTTAGGTTTGGTGTTAGGGTTGAGGTTTGGGATTAGAGTTACTGTTCGGGGTTAGGGTTTCGGTTGATATTAGAGTTTAAGGATCAGGGTTGTGATTCGGGGTTTGGGTTAGGGGTTAAGTTTAGGGGTTAAGTTTAAGGGTTGGGGCTTCTAGTTACGGTTAGGGTAAATCGGTAAATGAGTGGGTGGGTTTTCTGTTGTGTGGGTAGATTGATTGGTAGATAGGTATTTAAGCTGGTAGTAGATAGGTAGGTAGGTGGGTAGGTACGTTAA
Organism: Antennarius maculatus; assembly: GCA_013358685.1. Taxonomy (NCBI): domain Eukaryota; kingdom Metazoa; phylum Chordata; class Actinopteri; order Lophiiformes; family Antennariidae; genus Antennarius; species Antennarius maculatus. Next base: position 52,884 of record JABVMC010000064.1, on the reverse strand, counting down.
TAGGTCGGGATATAAGCTGGTAGGTAGGTATGTTGATAGATAGACAGACAGACAGACAGACAGACAGACAGACAGACAGACAGACAGACAGACAGACAGATAGATAGATAGATAGATAGATAGATAGATAGATAGATAGATAGATAGATAGATAGATAGATAGATAGATAGATAGACAGACAGACAGACAGACAGACAGACAGACAGACAGACAGACAGACAGACAGATAGATAGATAGATAGATAGATAGATAGATAGATAGATAGATAGATAGGATGATTCTTAGGGCTTGGGGTTTAGGTTGACGGTTAGGGTTAGTGTTGAGAGTTAGTTGTACGGTGAGGGTTACGGGTTCGGGTAAGGGTTAGTGTTGGAGTAGTGTTTAGGAATAGGGTTAGGGTTGGGTTCAAGGTTTTGGTTAGGTTTGGTGTTAGGGTTGAGGTTTGGGATTAGGGTTACTGTTCGGGGTTAGGGTTTCGGTTGGTATTAGGGTTTAAGGATCAGGGTTTTGATTCGGGGTTTGGGTTAGGGGTTAAGTTTAGGGGCTAAGTTTAAGGGTTGGGGCTTCTAGTTACGGTTAGGGTAAATCGGTAGATGAGTGGGTGGGTTTTCTGTTGTGTGGGTAGATTAGTTGGTAGATAGGTATTTAAGCTGGTATTAGATAGGTAGGTAGGTGGGTAGGTACGTTAATAGGTCGGGATATAAGCTGGTAGGTAGGTATGTTGATAGATAGATAGATAGATAGATAGATAGATAGATAGATAGATAGATAGATAGATAGATAGATAGATAGATAGATAGATAGATAGATAGATAGATAGATAGATAGATAGTTAGGGCTTGGGGGTTAGGTTTACGGTTAGGGTTAGTGTTAAGAGTTATTTGTACGGTGATGGTTACGGGTTCGGGTAAGGGTTAGTGTTGGAGTAGTGTTTAGGAATAGGGTTAGGGTTAGGGTTGGGTTCAAGGTTTTGGTTAGGTTTGGTGTTAGGGTTGAGGTTTGGGATTAGGGTTACTGTTCGGGGTTAGGGTTAGGGTTTCGGTTGGTGTTAGGGTTTAAGGATCAGGGTTGTGATTCGGGGTTTGGGTTAGGGGTTAAGTTTAGGGGTTAAGTTTAAGGGTTGGGGCTTCTAGTTACGGTTAGGGTAAATCGGTAAATGAGTGGGTGGGTTTTCTGTTGTGTGGGTAGATTGATTGGTAGATAGGTATTTAAGCTGGTAGTAGATAGGTAGGTAGGTGGGTAGGTACGTTAATAGGTCGGGATATAAGCTGGTAGGTAGGTATGTTGATAGATAGACAGACAGACAGACAGACAGACAGACAGATAGATAGATAGATAGATAGATAGATAGACAGACAGACAGACAGACAGACAGACAGACAGACAGACAGACAGACAGACAGACAGACAGACAGACAGATAGATAGATAGATAGATAGATAGATAGATAGATAGATAGATAGATAGATAGATAGGATGATTGTTAGGGCTTGGGGGTTAGGTTGACGGTTAGGGTTAGTGTTGAGAGTTAGTTGTACGGTGAGGGTTACGGGTTCGGGTAAGGGTTAGTGTTGGAGTAGTGTTTAGGAATAGGGTTAGGGTTGGGATCAAGGTTTTGGTTAGGTTTGGTGTTAGGGTTGAGGTTTGGGATTAGGGTTACTGTTCGGGGTTAGGGTTTCGGTTGATATTAGAGTTTAAGGATCAGGGTTGTGATTCGGGGTTTGGGTTAGGGGTTAAGTTTAGGGGTTAAGTTTAAGGGTTGGGGCTTCTAGTTACGGTTAGGGTAAATCGGTAAATGAGTGGGTGGGTTTTCTGTTGTGTGGGTAGATTGATTGGTAGATAGGTATTTAAGCTGGTAGTAGATAGGTAGGTAGGTGGGTAGGTACGTTAATAGGTCGGGATATAAGCTGGTAGGTAGGTATGTTGATAGATAGACAGACAGACAGACAGACAGACAGACAGACAGACAGACAGATAGACAGATAGATAGATAGATAGATAGATAGATAGACAGACAGACAGACAGACAGACAGACAGACAGACAGACAGACAGACAGATAGATAGATAGATAGATAGATAGATAGATAGATAGATAGATAGATAGATAGATAGATAGATAGATAGGATGATTGTTAGGGCTTGGGGTTTAGGTTGACGGTTAGGGTTAGTGTTGAGAGTTAGTTGTACGGTGAGGGTTACGGGTTCGGGTAAGGGTTAGTGTTGGAGTAGTGTTTAGGAATAGGGTTAGGGTTGGGATCAAGGTTTTGGTTAGGTTTGGTGTTAGGGTTGAGGTTTGGGATTAGGGTTACTGTTCGGGGTTAGGGTTTCGGTTGATATTAGAGTTTAAGGATCAGGGTTGTGATTCGGGGTTTGGGTTTGGGGTTAAGTTTAGGGGTTAAGTTTAAGGGTTGGGGCTTCTAGTTACGGTTAGGGTAAATCGGTAAATGAGTGGGTGGGTTTTCTGTTGTGTGGGTAGATTGATTGGTAGATAGGTATTTAAGCTGGTAGTAGATAGGTAGGTAGGTGGGTAGGTACGTTAATAGGTCGGGATATAAGCTGGTAGGTAGGTATGTTGATAGATAGATAGATAGATAGATAGATAGATAGATAGATAGAAAGATAGACAGACAGACAGACAGACAGATAGATAGATAGATAGATAGATAGATAGATAGATAGATAGATAGATAGATAGATAGATAGATAGATAGATAGATAGGATGATTGTTAGGGCTTGGGGTTTAGGTTGACGGTTAGGGTTAGTGTTGAGAGTTAGTTGTACGGTGAGGGTTACGGGTTCGGGTAAGGGTTAGTGTTGGAGTAGTGTTTAGGAATAGGGTTAGGGTTGGGTTCAAGGTTTTGGTTAGGTTTGGTGTTAGGGTTGAGGTTTGGGATTAGGGTTACTGTTCGGGGTTAGGGTTTCGGTTGGTATTAGAGTTTAAGGATCAGGGTTGTGATTCGGGGTTTGGGTTAGGGGTTAAGTTTAGGGGTTAAGTTTAAGGGTTGGGGCTTCTAGTTACGGTTAGGGTAAATCGGTAAATGAGTGGGTGGGTTTTCTGTTGTGTGGGTAGATTGATTGGTAGATAGGTATTTAAGCTGGTAGTAGATAGGTAGGTAGGTGGGTAGGTACGTTAATAGGTCGGGATATAAGCTGGTAGGTAGGTATGTTGATAGATAGACAGACAGACAGACAGACAGACAGACAGATAGACAGATAGATAGATAGATAGATAGACAGACAGACAGACAGACAGACAGACAGACAGACAGACAGACAGACAGACAGACAGACAGACAGACAGATAGATAGATAGATAGATAGATAGATAGATAGATAGATAGATAGATAGATAGATAGGATGATTGTTAGGGCTTGGGGTTTAGGTTGACGGTTAGGGTTAGTGTTGAGAGTTAGTTGTACGGTGAGGGTTACGGGTTCGGGTAAGGGTTAGTGTTGGAGTAGTGTTTAGGAATAGGGTTAGGGTTGGGATCAAGGTTTTGGTTAGGTTTGGTGTTAGGGTTGAGGTTTGGGATTAGGGTTACTGTTCGGGGTTAGGGTTTCGGTTGATATTAGAGTTTAAGGATCAGGGTTGTGATTCGGGGTTTGGGTTAGGGGTTAAGTTTAGGGGTTAAGTTTAAGGGTTGGGGCTTCTAGTTACGGTTAGGGTAAATCGGTAAATGAGTGGGTGGGTTTTCTGTTGTGTGGGTAGATTGATTGGTAGATAGGTATTTAAGCTGGTAGTAGATAGGTAGGTAGGTGGGTAGGTACGTTAATAGGTCGGGATATAAGCTGGTAGGTAGGTATGTTGATAGATAGACAGACAGACAGACAGACAGACAGACAGACAGAAAGAAAGATAGACAGATAGATAGATAGATAGATAGATAGATAGACAGACAGACAGACAGACAGACAGACAGACAGACAGACAGACAGACAGATAGATAGATAGATAGATAGATAGATAGATAGATAGATAGATAGATAGATAGATAGTTAGATAGATAGGATGATTGTTAGGGCTTGGGGTTTAGGTTGACGGTTAGGGTTAGTGTTGAGAGTTAGTTGTACGGTGAGGGTTACGGGTTCGGGTAAGGGTTAGTGTTGGAGTAGTGTTTAGGAATAGGGTTAGGGTTGGGATCAAGGTTTTGGTTAGGTTTGGTGTTAGGGTTGAGGTTTGGGATTAGGGTTACTGTTCGGGGTTAGGGTTTCGGTTGATATTAGAGTTTAAGGATCAGGGTTGTGATTCGGGGTTTGGGTTAGGGGTTAAGTTTAGGGGTTAAGTTTAAGGGTTGGGGCTTCTAGTTACGGTTAGGGTAAATCGGTAAATGAGTGGGTGGGTTTTCTGTTGTGTGGGTAGATTGATTGGTAGATAGGTATTTAAGCTGGTAGTAGATAGGTAGGTAGGTGGGTAGGTACGTTAATAGGTCGGGATATAAGCTGGTAGGTAGGTATGTTGATAGATAGATAGATAGATAGATAGATAGATAGATAGATAGACAGATAGACAGACAGACAGACAGACAGATAGATAGATAGATAGATAGATAGATAGATAGATAGATAGATAGATAGATAGATAGATAGATAGATAGATAGATAGGATGATTGTTAGGGCTTGGGGTTTAGGTTGACGGTTAGGGTTAGTGTTGAGAGTTAGTTGTACGGTGAGGGTTACGGGTTCGGGTAAGGGTTAGTGTTGGAGTAGTGTTTAGGAATAGGGTTAGGGTTGGGTTCAAGGTTTTGGTTAGGTTTGGTGTTAGGGTTGAGGTTTGGGATTAGGGTTACTGTTCGGGGTTAGGGTTTCGGTTGGTATTAGAGTTTAAGGATCAGGGTTGTGATTCGGGGTTTGGGTTAGGGGTTAAGTTTAGGGGTTAAGTTTAAGGGTTGGGGCTTCTAGTTACGGTTAGGGTAAATCGGTAAATGAGTGGGTGGGTTTTCTGTTGTGTGGGTAGATTGATTGGTAGATAGGTATTTAAGCTGGTAGTAGATAGGTAGGTAGGTGGGTAGGTACGTTAATAGGTCGGGATATAAGCTGGTAGGTAGGTATGTTGATAGACAGACAGACAGACAGACAGACAGACAGACAGACAGACAGACAGACAGACAGACAGACAGATAGATAGATAGATAGATAGATAGATAGATAGATAGATAGATAGATAGATAGATAGATAGATAGATAGATAGATAGATAGATAGGATGACTGTTAGGGCTTGGGGTTTAGGTTGACGGTTAGGGTTAGTGTTGAGAGTTAGTTGTACGGTGAGGGTTACAGGTTCGGGTAAGGGTTAGTGTTGGAGTAGTGTTTAGGAATAGGGTTAGGGTTGGGTTCAAGGTTTTGGTTAGGTTTGGTGTTAGGGTTGAGGTTTGGGATTAGGGTTACTGTTCGGGGTTAGGGTTTCGGTTGGTATTAGAGTTTAAGGATCAGGGTTGTGATTCGGGGTTTGGGTTAGGGGTTAAGTTTAGGGGTTAAGTTTAAGGGTTGGGGCTTCTAGTTACGGTTAGGGTAAATCGGTAAATGAGTGGGTGGGTTTTCTGTTGTGTGGGTAGATTGATTGGTAGATAGGTATTTAAGCTGGTAGTAGATAGGTAGGTAGGTGGGTAGGTACGTTAATAGGTCGGGATATAAGCTGGTAGGTAGGTATGTTGATAGATAGATAGATAGATAGATAGATAGATAGATAGATAGATAGATAGATAGATAGATAGATAGATAGATAGATAGATAGATAGATAGATAGATAGATAGATAGATAGATAGATAGATAGATCGATCGATCGATCGATCGATCGCCCGACAGACAGACAGACAGACAGACAGACAGACAGACAGACAGACAGACAGACAGACAGACAGACAGACAGATAGATAGATAGATAGATAGATAGATAGATAGATAGATAGATAGATAGGATGATTGTTAGGGTTTGGGGTTTAGGTTGACGGTTAGGGTTAGTGTTGAGAGTTAGTTGTACGGTGAGGGTTACGGGTTCGGGTAAGGGTTAGTGTTGGAGTAGTGTTTAGGAATAGGGTTAGGGTTGGGTTCAAGGTTTTGGTTAGGTTTGGTGTTAGGGTTGAGGTTTGGGATTAGGGTTACTGTTCGGGGTTAGGGTTAGGGTTTCGGTTGGTGTTAGGGTTTAAGGATCAGGGTTGTGATTCGGGGTTTGGGTTAGGGGTTAAGTTTAGGGGTTAAGTTTAAGGGTTGGGGCTTCTAGTTACGGTTAGGGTAAATCGGTAAATGAGTGGGTGGGTTTTCTGTTGTGTGGGTAGATTGATTGGTAGATAGGTATTTAAGATGGTAGTTGATAGGTAGGTAGGTGGGTAGGTACGTTAATAGGTCGGGATATAAGCTGGTAGGTAGGTATGTTGATAGACAGACAGACAGACAGACAGACAGACAGACAGACAGACAGATAGATAGATAGATAGATAGATAGATAGATAGATAGATAGATAGATAGATAGATAGATAGATAGATAGATAGATAGTTAGGGCTTGGGGGTTAGGTTTACGGTTAGGGTTAGTGTTAAGAGCTATTTGTACGGTGATGGTTACGGGTTCGGGTTCGGGTTAGTGTTGGAGTAGTGTTTAGGAATAGGGTTAGGGTTAGGGTTGGGTTCAAGGTTTTGGTTAGGTTTGGTGTTAGGGTTGAGGTTTGGGATTAGGGTTACTGTTCGGGGTTAGGGTTAGGGTTTCGGTTGGTGTTAGGGTTTAAGGATCAGGGTTGTTATTCAGGGTTTGGGTTAGGGGTTAAGTTTAAGGGTTGGGGCTTCTAGTTACGGTTAGGGTAAATCGGTAAATGAGTGGGTGGGTTTTCTGTTGTGTGGGAAGATTGATTGGTAGATAGGTATTTAAGCTGGTAGTAGATAGGTAGGTAGGTGGGTAGGTACGTTAATAGGTCGGGATATAAGCTGGTAGGTAGGTATGTTGATAGACAGACAGACAGACAGACAGACAGACAGACAGATAGATAGATAGATAGATAGATAGATAGATAGATAGATAGATAGATAGATAGATAGATAGATAGATAGATAGATAGATAGATCGATAGATAGGATGATTTTTAGGGCTTGGGGTTTAGGTTGACGGTTAGGGTTAGTGTTGGAGTAGTGTTTAGGAATAGGGTTAGGGTTGGGTTCAAGGTTTTGGTTAGGTTTGGTGTTAGGGTTAAGGTTTGGGATTAGGGTTACTGTTCGGGGTTAGGGTTTCGGTTGGTATTAGGGTTTAAGGATCAGGGTTGTGATTCGGGGTTTGGGTTAGGGGTTAAGTTTAGGGGTTAAGATTCAGGGTTGAGGCTTCTAGTTACGGTTAGGGTAAATCGGTAAATGAGTGGGTGGGTTTTCTGTTGTGTGGGTAGATTGATTGGTAGATAGTTATTTAAGCTGGTAGTAGATAGGTAGGTAGGTGGGTAGGTACGTTAATAGGTCGGGATATAAGCTGGTAGGTAGGTATGTTGATAGATAGATAGATAGATAGATAGATAGATAGATAGATAGATAGATAGATAGATAGATAGATAGATAGATAGATAGATAGATAGATAGATAGATAGATAGATAGATAGATAGATAGATAGATAGATAGATCGATAGATAGGATGATTGTTAGGGCTTGGGGTTTAGGTTGACGGTTAGGGTTAGTGTTGGAGTAGTGTTTAGGAAAAGGGTTAGGGTTGGGTTCAAGGTTTTGGTTAGGTTTGGTGTTAGGGTTAAGGTTTGGGATTAGGGTTACTGTTCGGGGTTAGGGTTTCGGTTGGTATTAGGGTTTAAGGATCAGGGTTGTGATTCGGGGTTTTGGTTAGGGGTTAAGTTTAGGGGTTAAGATTCAGGGTTGAGGCTTCTAGTTACGGTTAGGGTAAATCGGTAAATGAGTGGGTGGGTTTTCTGTTGTGTGGGTAGATTGATTGGTAGATAGTTATTTAAGCTGGTAGTAGATAGGTAGGTAGGTGGGTAGGTACGTTAATAGGTCGGGATATAAGCTGGTAGGTAGGTATGTTGATAGATAGATAGATAGATAGATAGATAGATAGATAGATAGATAGATAGATAGATAGATAGATAGATAGATAGATAGATAGATAGATAGATAGATAGATAGATAGATAGATAGATAGATAGGATGATTGTTAGGGCTTGGGGTTTAGGTTGACGGTTAGGGTTAGTGTTGAGAGTTAGTTGTCCGGTGAGGGTTACGGGTTCGGGTAAGGGTTAGTGTTGGAGTAGTGTTTAGGAATAGGGTTAGGGTTGGGTTCAAGGTTTTGGTTAGGTTTGGGATTAGGGTTACTGTTCGGGGTTAGGGTTTCGGTTGGTATTAGGGTTTAAGGATCAGGGTTGTGATTCGGGGTTTGGGTTAGGGGTTAAGTTTAGGGGTTAAGATTAAGGGTTGAGGCTTCTAGTTATGGTTAGGGTAAATCGGTAGATGAGTGGGTGGGTTTTCTGTTGTGTGGGTAGATTAGTTGGTAGATAGGTATTTAAGCTGGTAGTAGATAGGTAGGTAGGTGGGTAGGTACGTTAATAGGTCGGGATATAAGCTGGTAGGTAGGTATGTTGATAGATAGATAGATAGATAGATAGATAGATAGATAGATAGATAGATAGATAGATAGATAGATAGATAGATAGATAGATAGATAGATAGATAGATAGATAGATATTAGGGCTTGGGGGTTAGGTTTACGGTTAGGGTTAGTGTTAAGAGCTATTTGTACGGTGATGGTTACGGGTTCGGGTTCGGGTTAGTGTTGGAGTAGTGTTTAGGAATAGGGTTAGGGTTGGGTTCAAGGTTTTGGTTAGGTTTGGTGTTAGGGTTGAGGTTTGGGATTAGGGTTACTGTTCGGGGTTAGGGTTAGGGTTTCGGTTGGTGTTAGGGTTTAAGGATCAGGGTTGTTATTCAGGGTTTGGGTTAGGGGTTAAGTTTAAGGGTTGGGGCTTCTAGTTACGGTTAGGGTAAATCGGTAAATGAGTGGGTGGGTTTTCTGTTGTGTGGGAAGATTGATTGGTAGATAGGTATTTAAGCTGGTAGTAGATAGGTAGGTAGGTGGGTAGGTACGTTAATAGGTCGGGATATAAGCTGGTAGGTAGGTATGTTGATAGATAGACAGACAGACAGACAGACAGACAGACAGACAGACAGACAGACAGACAGACAGATAGATAGATAGATAGATAGATAGATAGATAGATAGATAGATAGATAGATAGATAGATAGATAGGATGATTGTTAGGGCTTGGGGTTTAGGTTGACGGTTAGGGTTAGTGTTGAGAGTTAGTTGTCCGGTGAGGGTTACGGGTTCGGGTAAGGGTTAGTGTTGGAGTAGTGTTTAGGAATAGGGTTAGGGTTGGGTTCAAGGTTTTGGTTAGGTTTGGTGTTAGGGTTAAGGTTTGGGATTAGGGTTACTGTTCGGGGTTAGGGTTTCGGTTGGTATTAGGGTTTAAGGATCAGGGTTGTGATTCGGGGTTTGGGTTAGGGGTTAAGTTTAGGGGTTAAGATTAAGGGTTGAGGCTTCTAGTTACGGTTAGGGTAAATCGGTAAATGAGTGGGTGGGTTTTCTGTTGTGTGGGTAGATTGATTGGTAGATAGTTATTTAAGCTGGTAGTAGATAGGTAGGTAGGTGGGTAGGTACGTTAATAGGTCGGGATATAAGCTGGTAGGTAGGTATGTTGATAGATAGATAGATAGATAGATAGATAGATAGATAGATAGATAGATAGATAGATAGATAGATAGATAGATAGATAGATAGATAGATAGATAGATAGATAGATAGATAGATAGGATGATTGTTAGGGCTTGGGGTTTAGGTTGACGGTTAGGGTTAGTGTTGAGAGTTAGTTGTCCGGTGAGGGTTACGGGTTCGGGTAAGGGTTAGTGTTGGAGTAGTGTTTAGGAATAGGGTTAGGGTTGGGTTCAAGGTTTTGGTTAGGTTTGGTGTTAGGGTTGAGGTTTGGGATTAGGGTTACTGTTCGGGGTTAGGGTTAGGGTTTCGGTTGGTGTTAGGGTTTAAGGATCAGGGTTGTTATTCAGGGTTTGGGTTAGGGGTTAAGTTTAAGGGTTGGGGCTTCTAGTTACGGTTAGGGTAAATCGGTAAATGAGTGGGTGGGTTTTCTGTTGTGTGGGAAGATTGATTGGTAGATAGGTATTTAAGCTGGTCGTAGATAGGTAGGTAGGTGGGTAGGTACGTTAATAGGTCGGGATATAAGCTGGTAGGTAGGTATGTTGATAGATAGACAGACAGACAGACAGACAGACAGACAGACAGACAGACAGACAGACAGACAGACAGACAGATAGATAGATAGATAGATAGATAGATAGATAGATAGATAGATAGATAGATAGATAGGATGATTGTTAGGGCTTGGGGTTTAGGTTGACGGTTAGGGTTAGTGTTGGAGTAGTGTTTAGGAATAGGGTTAGGGTTGGGTTCAAGGTTTTGGTTAGGTTTGGTGTTAGGGTTAAGGTTTGGGATTAGGGTTACTGTTCGGGGTTAGGGTTTCGGTTGGTATTAGGGTTTAAGGATCAGGGTTGTGATTCGGGGTTTGGGTTAGGGGTTAAGTTTAGGGGTTAAGATTAAGGGTTGAGGCTTCTAGTTACGGTTAGGGTAAATCGGTAAATGAGTGGGTGGGTTTTCTGTTGTGTGGGTAGATTGATTGGTAGATAGGTATTTAAGCTGGTAGTAGATAGGTAGGTAGGTGGGTAGGTACGTTAATAGGTCGGGATATAAGCTGGTAGGTAGGTATGTTGATAGATAGATAGATAGATAGATAGATAGATAGATAGATAGATAGATAGATAGATAGATAGATAGATAGATAGATAGATAGATAGATAGATAGATAGATAGATAGATAGATAGATAGTTAGGGCTTGGGGGTTAGGTTTACGGTTAGGGTTAGTGTTAAGAGTTATTTGTACGGTGATGGTTACGGGTTCGGGTTCGGGTTAGTGTTGGAGTAGTGTTTAGGAATAGGGTTAGGGTTGGGTTCAAGGTTTTGGTTAGGTTTGGTGTTAGGGTTGAGGTTTGGGATTAGGGTTACTGTTCGGGGTTAGGGTTAGGGTTTCGGTTGGTGTTAGGGTTTAAGGATCAGGGTTGTTATTCAGGGTTTGGGTTAGGGGTTAAGTTTAAGGGTTGGGGCTTCTAGTTACGGTTAGGGTAAATCGGTAAATGAGTGGGTGGGTTTTCTGTTGTGTGGGAAGATTGATTGGTAGATAGGTATTTAAGCTGGTCGTAGATAGGTAGGTAGGTGGGTAGGTACGTTAATAGGTCGGGATATAAGCTGGTAGGTAGGTATGTTGATAGATAGACAGACAGACAGACAGACAGACAGACAGACAGATAGATAGATAGATAGATAGATAGATAGATAGATAGATAGATAGATAGATAGATAGATAGATAGATAGATAGATAGATAGATAGGATGATTGTTAGGGCTTGGGGTTTAGGTTGACGGTTAGGGTTAGTGTTGAGAGTTAGTTGTACGGTGAGGGTTACGGGTTCGGGTAAGGGTTAGTGTTGGAGTAGTGTTTAGGAATAGGGTTAGGGTTGGGTTCAAGGTTTTGGTTAGGTTTGGTGTTAGGGTTGAGGTTTGGGATTAGGGTTACTGTTCGGGGTTAGGGTTTCGGTTGGTATTAGGGTTTAAGGATCAGGGTTTTGATTCGGGGTTTGGGTTAGGGGTTAAGTTTAGGGGCTAAGTTTAAGGTTTGGGGCTTCTAGTTATGGTTAGGGTAAATCGGTAGATGAGTGGGTGGGTTTTCTGTTGTGTGGGTAGATTAGTTGGTAGATAGGTATTTAAGCTGGTAGTAGATAGGTAGGTAGGTGGGTAGGTACGTTAATAGGTCGGGATATAAGCTGGTAGGTAGGTATGTTGATAGATAGATAGATAGATAGATAGATAGATAGATAGATAGATAGATAGATAGATAGATAGATAGATAGATAGATAGATAGATAGATAGATAGATAGATAGATAGATAGATAGTTAGGGCTTGGGGGTTAGGTTTACGGTTAGGGTTAGTGTTAAGAGCTATTTGTACGGTGATGGTTACGGGTTCGGGTTCGGGTTAGTGTTGGAGTAGTGTTTAGGAATAGGGTTAGGGTTAGGGTTGGGTTCAAGGTTTTGGTTAGGTTTGGTGTTAGGGTTGAGGTTTGGGATTAGGGTTACTGTTCGGGGTTAGGGTTAGGGTTTCGGTTGGTGTTAGGGTTTAAGGATCAGGGTTGTTATTCAGGGTTTGGGTTAGGGGTTAAGTTTAAGGGTTGGGGCTTCTAGTTACGGTTAGGGTAAATCGGTAAATGAGTGGGTGGGTTTTCTGTTGTGTGGGAAGATTGATTGGTAGATAGGTATTTAAGCTGGTAGTAGATAGGTAGGTAGGTGGGTAGGTACGTTAATAGGTCGGGATATAAGCTGGTAGGTAGGTATGTTGATAGACAGACAGACAGACAGACAGACAGACAGACAGACAGACAGACAGACAGATAGATAGATAGATAGATAGATAGATAGATAGATAGATAGATAGATAGATAGATAGATAGATAGATAGATAGATAGATAGATAGATAGATAGATAGGATGATTGTTAGGGCTTGGGGTTTAGGTTGACGGTTAGGGTTAGTGTTGAGAGTTAGTTGTCCGGTGAGGGTTACGGGTTCGGGTAAGGGTTAGTGTTGGAGTAGTGTTTAGGAATAGGGTTAGGGTTGGGTTCAAGGTTTTGGTTAGGTTTGGTGTTAGGGTTGAGGTTTGGGATTAGGGTTACTGTTCGGGGTTAGGGTTTCGGTTGGTATTAGGGTTTAAGGATCAGGGTTGTGATTCGGGGTTTGGGTTAGGGGTTAAGTTTAGGGGCTAAGTTAAGGGTTGGGGCTTCTAGTTACTGGTTAGGGTAAATCGGTAAATGAGTGGGTGGGTTTTCTGTTGTGTGGGTAGATTAGATTGGTAGATAGGTATTTAAGCTGGTAGTAGATAGGTAGGTAGGTGGGTAGGTACGTTAATAGGTCGGGATATAAGCTGGTAGGTAGGTATGTTGATAGATAGATAAATAGATAGATAGATAGATAGATAGATAGATAGATAGATAGATAGATAGATAGATAGATAGATAGATAGATAGATAGATAGATAGATAGTTAGGGCTTGGGGGTTAGGTTTACGGTTAGGGTTAGTGTTAAGAGCTATTTGTACGGTGATGGTTACGGGTTCGGGTTCGGGTTAGTGTTGGAGTAGTGTTTAGGAATAGGGTTAGGGTTAGGGTTGGGTTCAAGGTTTTGGTTAGGTTTGGTGTTAGGGTTGAGGTTTGGGATTAGGGTTACTGTTCGGGGTTAGGGTTAGGGTTTCGGTTGGTGTTAGGGTTTAAGGATCAGGGTTGTTATTCAGGGTTTGGGTTAGGGGTTAAGTTTAAGGGTTGGGGCTTCTAGTTACGGTTAGGGTAAATCGGTAAATGAGTGGGTGGGTTTTCTGTTGTGTGGGAAGATTGATTGGTAGATAGGTATTTAAGCTGGTCGTAGATAGGTAGGTAGGTGGGTAGGTACGTTAATAGGTCGGGATATAAGCTGGTAGGTAGGTATGTTGATAGACAGACAGACAGACAGACAGACAGACAGACAGACAGACAGACAGACAGACAGACAGACAGACAGACAGACAGACAGACAGACAGACAGACAGACAGACAGACAGACAGATAGATAGATAGATAGATAGATAGATAGATAGATAGATAGATAGATAGATAGGATGATTGTTAGGGCTTGGGGTTTAGGTTGACGGTTAGGGTTAGTGTTGGAGTAGTGTTTAGGAATAGGGTTAGGGTTGGGTTCAAGGTTTTGGTTAGGTTTGGTGTTAGGGTTAAGGTTTGGGATTAGGGTTACTGTTCGGGGTTAGGGTTTCGGTTGGTATTAGGGTTTAAGGATCAGGGTTGTGATTCGGGGTTTGGGTTAGGGGTTAAGTTTAGGGGTTAAGTTTAAGGTTTGGGGCTTCTAGTTATGGTTAGGGTAAATCGGTAGATGAGTGGGTGGGTTTTCTGTTGTGTGGGTAGATTAGTTGGTAGATAGGTATTTAAGCTGGTAGTAGATAGGTAGGTAGGTGGGTAGGTACGTTAATAGGTCGGGATATAAGCTGGTAGGTAGGTATGTTGATAGATAGATAGATAGATAGATAGATAGATAGATAGATAGATAGATAGATAGATAGATAGATAGATAGATAGATAGATAGATAGATAGATAGATAGATAGATAGATAGATAGTTAGGGCTTGGGGGTTAGGTTTACGGTTAGGGTTAGTGTTAAGAGCTATTTGTACGGTGATGGTTACGGGTTCGGGTTCGGGTTAGTGTTGGAGTAGTGTTTAGGAATAGGGTTAGGGTTGGGTTCAAGGTTTTGGTTAGGTTTGGTGTTAGGGTTGAGGTTTGGGATTAGGGTTACTGTTCGGGGTTAGGGTTAGGGTTTCGGTTGGTGTTAGGGTTTAAGGATCAGGGTTGTTATTCAGGGTTTGGGTTAGGGGTTAAGTTTAAGGGTTGGGGCTTCTAGTTACGGTTAGGGTAAATCGGTAAATGAGTGGGTGGGTTTTCTGTTGTGTGGGAAGATTGATTGGTAGATAGGTATTTAAGCTGGTAGTAGATAGGTAGGTAGGTGGGTAGGTACGTTAATAGGTCGGGATATAAGCTGGTAGGTAGGTATGTTGATAGACAGACAGACAGACAGACAGACAGACAGACAGACAGACAGACAGACAGACAGACAGACAGACAGACAGATAGATAGATAGATAGATAGATAGATAGATAGATAGATAGATAGATAGATAGATAGATAGATAGATAGGATGATTGTTAGGGCTTGGGGTTTAGGTTGACGGTTAGGGTTAGTGTTGAGAGTTAGTTGTACGGTGAGGGTTACGGGTTCGGGTAAGGGTTAGTGTTGGAGTAGTGTTTAGGAATAGGGTTAGGGTTGGGTTCAAGGTTTTGGTTAGGTTTGGTGTTAGGGTTGAGGTTTGGGATTAGGGTTACTGTTCGGGGTTAGGGTTTCGGTTGGTATTAGGGTTTAAGGATCAGGGTTTTGATTCGGGGTTTGGGTTAGGGGTTAAGTTTAGGGGCTAAGTTTAAGGTTTGGGCTTCTAGTTATGGTTAGGGTAAATCGGTAGATGAGTGGGTGGGTTTTCTGTTGTGTGGGTAGATTAGTTGGTAGATAGGTATTTAAGCTGGTAGTAGATAGGTAGGTAGGTGGGTAGGTACGTTAATAGGTCGGGATATAAGCTGGTAGGTAGGTATGTTGATAGATAGATAGATAGATAGATAGATAGATAGATAGATAGATAGATAGATAGATAGATAGATAGATAGATAGATAGATAGATAGATAGATAGATAGATAGATAGATAGTTAGGGCTTGGGGGTTAGGTTTACGGTTAGGGTTAGTGTTGAGAGTTAGTTGTCCGGTGAGGGTTACGGGTTCGGGTAAGGGTTAGTGTTGGAGTAGTGTTTAGGAATAGGGTTAGGGTTGGGTTCAAGGTTTTGGTTAGGTTTGGTGTTAGGGTTGAGGTTTGGGATTAGGGTTACTGTTCGGGGTTAGGGTTAGGGTTTCGGTTGGTGTTAGGGTTTAAGGATCAGGGTTGTTATTCAGGGTTTGGGTTAGGGGTTAAGTTTAAGGGTTGGGGCTTCTAGTTACGGTTAGGGTAAATCGGTAAATGAGTGGGTGGGTTTTCTGTTGTGTGGGAAGATTGATTGGTAGATAGGTATTTAAGCTGGTCGTAGATAGGTAGGTAGGTGGGTAGGTACGTTAATAGGTCGGGATATAAGCTGGTAGGTAGGTATGTTGATAGATAGACAGACAGACAGACAGACAGACAGACAGATAGATAGATAGATAGATAGATAGATAGATAGATAGATAGATAGATAGATAGATAGATCAGACAGACAGACAGACAGACAGACAGACAGACAGACAGACAGACAGACAGATAGACAGATAGATAGATAGATAGGATGATTGTTAGGGCTTGGGGTTTAGGTTGACGGTTAGGGTTAGTGTTGAGAGTTAGTTGTACGGTGAGGGTTACGGGTTCGGGTAAGGGTTAGTGTTGGAGTAGTGTTTAGGAATAGGGTTAGGGTTGGGTTCAAGGTTTTGGTTAGGTTTGGTGTTAGGGTTGAGGTTTGGGATTAGGGTTACTGTTCGGGGTTAGGGTTTCGGTTGGTATTAGGGTTTAAGGATCAGGGTTTTGATTCGGGGTTTGGGTTAGGGGTTAAGTTTAGGGGCTAAGTTTAAGGTTTGGGGCTTCTAGTTATGGTTAGGGTAAATCGGTAGATGAGTGGGTGGGTTTTCTGTTGTGTGGGTAGATTAGTTGGTAGATAGGTATTTAAGCTGGTAGTAGATAGGTAGGTAGGTGGGTAGGTACGTTAATAGGTCGGGATATAAGCTGGTAGGTAGGTATGTTGATAGATAGATAGATAGATAGATAGATAGATAGATAGATAGATAGATAGATAGATAGATAGATAGATAGATAGATAGATAGATAGATAGATAGATAGATAGTTAGGGCTTGGGGGTTAGGTTTACGGTTAGGGTTAGTGTTAAGAGCTATTTGTACGGTGATGGTTACGGGTTCGGGTTCGGGTTAGTGTTGGAGTAGTGTTTAGGAATAGGGTTAGGGTTGGGTTCAAGGTTTTGGTTAGGTTTGGTGTTAGGGTTGAGGTTTGGGATTAGGGTTACTGTTCGGGGTTAGGGTTAGGGTTTCGGTTGGTGTTAGGGTTTAAGGATCAGGGTTGTTATTCAGGGTTTGGGTTAGGGGTTAAGTTTAAGGGTTGGGGCTTCTAGTTACGGTTAGGGTAAATCGGTAAATGAGTGGGTGGGTTTTCTGTTGTGTGGGAAGATTGATTGGTAGATAGGTATTTAAGCTGGTAGTAGATAGGTAGGTAGGTGGGTAGGTACGTTAATAGGTCGGGATATAAGCTGGTAGGTAGGTATGTTGATAGACAGACAGACAGACAGACAGACAGACAGACAGACAGACAGACAGACAGACAGACAGATAGATAGATAGATAGATAGATAGATAGATAGATAGATAGATAGATAGATAGATAGATAGATAGATAGATAGATAGATAGATAGATAGATAGATAGGATGATTGTTAGGGCTTGGGGTTTAGGTTGACGGTTAGGGTTAGTGTTGAGAGTTAGTTGTACGGTGAGGGTTACGGGTTCGGGTAAGGGTTAGTGTTGGAGTAGTGTTTAGGAATAGGGTTAGGGTTGTGATTCAAGGTTTTGGTTAGGTTTGGTGTTAGGGTTGAGGTTTGGGATTAGGGTTACTGTTCGGGGTTAGGGTTTCGGTTGGTATTAGGGTTTAAGGATCAGGGTTTTGATTCGGGGTTTGGGTTAGGGGTTAAGTTTAGGGGCTAAGATTAAGGGTTGGGGCTTCTAGTTACGGTTAGGGTAAATCGGTAGATGAGTGGGTGGGTTTTCTGTTGTGTGGGTAGATTAGTTGGTAGATAGGTATTTAAGCTGGTAGTAGATAGGTAGGTAGGTGGGTAGGTACGTTAATAGGTCGGGATATAAGCTGGTAGGTAGGTATGTTGATAGATAGATAGATAGATAGATAGATAGATAGATAGATAGATAGATAGATAGATAGATAGATAGATAGATAGATAGATAGATAGATAGATAGATAGATAGATAGATAGGATGATTGTTAGGGCTTGGGGTTTAGGTTGACGGTTAGGGTTAGTGTTGAGAGTTAGTTGTACGGTGAGGGTTACGGGTTCGGGTAAGGGTTAGTGTTGGAGTAGTGTTTAGGAATAGGGTTAGGGTTGGGTTCAAGGTTTTGGTTAGGTTTGGTGTTAGGGTTGAGGTTTGGGATTAGGGTTACTGTTCGGGGTTAGGGTTAGGGTTTCGGTTGGTGTTAGGGTTTAAGGATCAGGGTTGTGATTCGGGGTTTGGGTTAGGGGTTAAGTTTAGGGGTTAAGTTTAAGGGTTGGGGCTTCTAGTTACGGTTAGGGTAAATCGGTAAATGAGTGGGTGGGTTTTCTGTTGTGTGGGTAGATTGATTGGTAGATAGGTATTTAAGCTGGTAGTAGATAGGTAGGTAGGTGGGTAGGTACGTTAATAGGTCGGGATATAAGCTGGTAGGTAGGTATGTTGATAGATAGACAGATAGATAGATAGATAGATAGATAGATAGATAGATAGATAGATAGATAGATAGATAGATAGATAGATAGATAGATAGATAGATAGATAGATAGATAGATAGGATGATTGTTAGGGCTTGGGGTTTAGGTTGACGGTTAGGGTTAGTGTTGAGAGTTAGTTGTACGGTGAGGGTTACGGGTTCGGGTAAGGGTTAGTGTTGGAGTAGTGTTTAGGAATAGGGTTAGGGTTGGGTTCAAGGTTTTGGTTAGGTTTGGTGTTAGGGTTGAGGTTTGGGATTAGGGTTACTGTTCGGGGTTAGGGTTTCGGTTGGTATTAGGGTTTAAGGATCAGGGTTTTGATTCGGGGTTTGGGTTAGGGGTTAAGTTTAGGGGTCAAGTTTAAGGGCTTCTAGTTACGGTTAGTGTAAATCGGTAAATGAGTGGGTGGGTTTGTTGGTGGTTGGGTAGATAGGTTGGTAGATAGGTATTTCAGCTGGTAGTAGATAAGTAGGTCGGTGGGTAGGTACGTTAATAGGTCGGGATATAAGCTGGTAGGTAGGTATGTAGATAGATAGATAGATAGATAGATAGATAGATAAGATAGATAGATAGATATAGATAGATAGATAGATAGATAGATAGATAGATAGATAGATAGATAGATAGATAGATAGATAGATAGATAGATAGGATGATTGTTAGGGCTTGGGGTTTAGGTTGACGGTTAGGGTAGTGTTGAGAGTTTAGTTGTACGGTGAG
This sequence comes from Antennarius maculatus, assembly GCA_013358685.1. Classification (NCBI taxonomy): domain Eukaryota; kingdom Metazoa; phylum Chordata; class Actinopteri; order Lophiiformes; family Antennariidae; genus Antennarius; species Antennarius maculatus. The sequence goes on along the minus strand of JABVMC010000064.1, from coordinate 33,978 downwards.
GTTACGGGTTCGGGTAAGGTTAGTGTTGGAGTAGTGTTTAGGATAGGGTTAGGGTTGGGTTCAAGGTTTTGGTTAGGTTTGGTGTTAGGGTTAGGGTTGGGATTAGGGTTACTGTTCGGGGTTAGGGTTTCGGTTGGTATTAGGGTTTAAGGATCAGGGTTGTGATTCGGGGTTTGGGTTAGGGGTTAAGTTTAGGGGCTAAGTTTAAGGGTTGGGGCTTCTAGTTACGGTTAGGGTAAATCGGTAAATGAGTGGGTGGGTTTTCTGTTGTGTGGGTAGATTAGTTGGTAGATAGGTATTTAAGCTGGTAGTAGATAGGTAGGTAGGTGGGTAGGTACGTTAATAGGTCGGGATATAAGCTGGTAGGTAGGTATGTTGATAGATAGATAGATAGATAGATAGATAGATAGATAGATAGATAGATAGATAGATAGATAGATAGATAGATAGATAGATAGATAGATAGATAGATAGATAGATAGATAGTTAGGGCTTGGGGTTTAGGTTTACGGTTAGGGTTAGTGTTAAGAGTTAGTTGTACGGTGATGGTTACGGGTTCGGGTAAGGGTTAGTGTTGGAGTAGTGTTTAGGAATAGGGTTAGGGTTGGGTTCAAGGTTTTGGTTAGGTTTGGTGTTAGGGTTGAGGTTTGGGATTAGGGTTACTGTTCGGGGTTAGGGTTAGGGTTTCGGTTGGTGTTAGGGTTTAAGGATCAGGGTTGTTATTCAGGGTTTGGGTTAGGGGTTAAGTTTAAGGGTTGGGGCTTCTAGTTACGGTTAGGGTAAATCGGTAAATGAGTGGGTGGGTTTTCTGTTGTGTGGGAAGATTGATTGGTAGATAGGTATTTAAGCTGGTAGTAGATAGGTAGGTAGGTGGGTAGGTACGTTAATAGGTCGGGATATAAGCTGGTAGGTAGGTATGTTGATAGACAGACAGACAGACAGACAGACAGACAGACAGACAGACAGACAGACAGACAGATAGATAGATAGATAGATAGATAGATAGATAGATAGATAGATAGATAGATAGATAGATAGATAGGATGATTGTTAGGGCTTGGGGTTTAGGTTGACGGTTAGGGTTAGTGTTGAGAGTTAGTTGTACGGTGAGGGTTACGGGTTCGGGTAAGGGTTAGTGTTGGAGTAGTGTTTAGGAATAGGGTTAGGGTTGGGTTCAAGGTTTTGGTTAGGTTTGGTGTTAGGGTTGAGGTTTGGGATTAGGGTTACTGTTCGGGGTTAGGGTTTCGGTTGGTATTAGGGTTTAAGGATCAGGGTTGTGATTCGGGGTTTGGGTTAGGGGTTAAGTTTAGGGGTTAATATTAAGGGTTGGGGCTTCTAGTTACGGTTAGGGTAAATCGGTAGATGAGTGGGTGGGTTTTCTGTTGTGTGGGTAGATTGATTGGTAGATAGGTATTTAAGCTGGTAGTAGATAGGTAGGTAGGTGGGTAGGTACGTTAATAGGTCGGGATATAAGCTGGTAGGTAGGTATGTTGATAGATAGATAGATAGATAGATAGATAGATAGATAGATAGATAGATAGATAGATAGATAGATAGATAGATAGATAGATAGATAGATAGATAGATAGATAGATAGATAGATAGTTAGGGCTTGGGGGTTAGGTTTACGGTTAGGGTTAGTGTTAAGAGCTATTTGTACGGTGATGGTTACGGGTTCGGGTTCGGGTTAGTGTTGGAGTAGTGTTTAGGAATAGGGTAGGTTAGGGTTGGGTTCAAGGTTTTGGTTAGGTTTGGTGTTAGGGTTGAGGTTTGGGATTAGGGTTACTGTTCGGGGTTAGGGTTAGGGTTTCGGTTGGTGTTAGGGTTTAAGGATCAGGGTTGTTATTCAGGGTTTGGGTTAGGGGTTAAGTTTAAGGGTTGGGGCTTCTAGTTACGGTTAGGGTAAATCGGTAAATGAGTGGGTGGGTTTTCTGTTGTGTGGGAAGATTGATTGGTAGATAGGTATTTAAGCTGGTAGTAGATAGGTAGGTAGGTGGGTAGGTACGTTAATAGGTCGGGATATAAGCTGGTAGGTAGGTATGTTGATAGATAGACAGACAGACAGACAGACAGATAGATAGATAGATAGATAGATAGATAGATAGATAGATAGATAGATAGATAGATAGATAGATAGATAGATAGATAGATAGATAGATAGATAGATAGGATGATTGTTAGGGCTTGGGGTTTAGGTTGACGGTTAGGGTTAGTGTTGAGAGTTAGTTGTACGGTGAGGGTTACGGGTTCGGGTAAGGGTTAGTGTTGGAGTAGTGTTTAGGAATAGGGTTAGGGTTGGGTTCAAGGTTTTGGTTAGGTTTGGTGTTAGGGTTGAGGTTTGGGATTAGGGTTACTGTTCGGGGGTTAGGGTTTCGGTTGGTATTAGGGTTTAAGGATCAGGGTTGTGATTCGGGGTTTGGGTTAGGGGTTAAGTTTAGGGGTTAAGTTTAAGGGTTGGGGCTTCTAGTTACGGTTAGGGTAAATCGGTAAATGAGTGGGTGGGTTTTCTGTTGTGTGGGTAGATTGATTGGTAGATAGGTATTTAAGCTGGTAGTAGATAGGTAGGTAGGTGGGTAGGTACGTTAATAGGTCGGGATATAAGCTGGTAGGTAGGTATGTTGATAGATAGATAGATAGATAGATAGATAGATAGATAGATAGATAGATAGATAGATAGATAGATAGATAGATAGATAGATAGATAGATAGATAGATAGATAGATAGATAGATAGATAGTTAGGGCTTGGGGGTTAGGTTTACGGTTAGGGTTAGTGTTAAGAGTTATTTGTACGGTGATGGTTACGGGTTCGGGTTCGGGTTAGTGTTGGAGTAGTGTTTAGGAATAGGGTTAGGGTTGGGTTCAAGGTTTTGGTTAGGTTTGGTGTTAGGGTTGAGGTTTGGGATTAGGGTTACTGTTCGGGGTTAGGGTTAGGGTTTCGGTTGGTGTTAGGGTTTAAGGATCAGGGTTGTTATTCAGGGTTTGGGTTAGGGGTTAAGTTTAAGGGTTGGGGCTTCTAGTTACGGTTAGGGTAAATCGGTAAATGAGTGGGTGGGTTTTCTGTTGTGTGGGAAGATTGATTGGTAGATAGGTATTTAAGCTGGTAGTAGATAGGTAGGTAGGTGGGTAGGTACGTTAATAGGTCGGGATATAAGCTGGTAGGTAGGTATGTTGATAGATAGACAGACAGACAGACAGACAGACAGACAGACAGACAGACAGATAGATAGATAGATAGATAGATAGATAGATAGATAGATAGATAGATAGATAGATAGATAGATAGATAGATAGGATGATTGTTAGGGCTTGGGGTTTAGGTTGACGGTTAGGGTTAGTGTTGAGAGTTAGTTGTACGGTGAGGGTTACGGGTTCGGGTAAGGGTTAGTGTTGGAGTAGTGTTTAGGAATAGGGTTAGGGTTGGGTTCAAGGTTTTGGTTAGGTTTGGTGTTAGGGTTGAGGTTTGGGATTAGGGTTACTGTTCGGGGTTAGGGTTTCGGTTGGTATTAGGGTTTAAGGATCAGGGTTGTTATTCAGGGTTTGGGTTAAGGGTTAAGTTTAAGGGTTGGGGCTTCTAGTTACGGTTAGGGTAAATCGGTAAATGAGTGGGTGGGTTTTCTGTTGTGTGGGTAGATTGATTGGTAGATAGGTATTTAAGCTGGTAGTAGATAGGTAGGTAGGTGGGTAGGTACGTTAATAGGTCGGGATATAAGCTGGTAGGTAGGTATGTTGATAGACAGACAGACAGACAGACAGACAGACAGACAGACAGACAGACAGACAGATAGATAGATAGATAGATAGATAGATAGATAGATAGATAGATAGATAGATAGATAGATAGATAGGATGATTGTTAGGGCTTGGGGTTTAGGTTGACGGTTAGGGTTAGTGTTGAGAGTTAGTTGTACGGTGAGGGTTACGGGTTCGGGTAAGGGTTAGTGTTGGAGTAGTGTTTAGGAATAGGGTTAGGGTTGGGTTCAAGGTTTGGTTAGGTTTGGTGTTAGGGTTGAGGTTTGGGATTAGGGTTACTGTTCGGGGTTAGGGTTTCGGTTGGTATTAGGGTTTAAGGATCAGGGTTTTGATTCGGGGTTTGGGTTAGGGGTTAAGTTTAGGGGCTAAGTTTAAGGGTTGGGGCTTCTAGTTACGGTTAGGGTAAATCGGTAGATGAGTGGGTGGGTTTTCTGTTGTGTGGGTAGATTGATTGGTAGATAGGTATTTAAGCTGGTAGTAGATAGGTAGGTAGGTGGGTAGGTACGTTAATAGGTCGGGATATAAGCTGGTAGGTAGGTATGTTGATAGATAGATAGATAGATAGATAGATAGATAGATAGATAGATAGATAGATAGATAGATAGATAGATAGATAGATAGATAGATAGATAGATAGATAGATAGATAGATAGATAGATAGATAGGATGATTGTTAGGGCTTGGGGTTTAGGTTGACGGTTAGGGTTAGTGTTGAGAGTTAGTTGTACGGTGAGGGTTACGGGTTCGGGTTAAGGGTTAGTGTTGGAGTAGTGTTTAGGAATAGGGTTAGGGTTGGGTTCAAGGTTTTGGTTAGGTTTGGTGTTAGGGTTGAGGTTTGGGATTAGGGTTACTGTTCGGGGTTAGGGTTTCGGTTGGTATTAGGGTTTAAGGATCAGGGTTTTGATTCGGGGTTTGGGTTAGGGGTTAAGTTTAAGGGTTGGGGCTTCTAGTTACGGTTAGGGTAAATCGGTAGATGAGTGGGTGGGTTTTCTGTTGTGTGGGTAGATTAGTTGGTAGATAGGTATTTAAGCTGGTAGTAGATAGGTAGGTAGGTGGGTAGGTACGTTAATAGGTCGGGATATAAGCTGGTAGGTAGGTATGTTGATAGATAGATAGATAGATAGATAGATAGATAGATAGATAGATAGATAGATAGATAGATAGATAGATAGATAGATAGATAGATAGATAGATAGATAGATAGATAGATAGATAGATAGATAGATAGTTAGGGCTTGGGGGTTAGGTTTACGGTTAGGGTTAGTGTTAAGAGCTATTTGTACGGTGATGGTTACGGGTTCGGGTTCGGGTTAGTGTTGGAGTAGTGTTTAGGAATAGGGTTAGGGTTGGGTTCAAGGTTTTGGTTAGGTTTGGTGTTAGGGTTGAGGTTTGGGATTAGGGTTACTGTTCGGGGTTAGGGTTAGGGTTTCGGTTGGTGTTAGGGTTTAAGGATCAGGGTTGTTATTCAGGGTTTGGGTTAGGGGTTAAGTTTAAGGGTTGGGGCTTCTAGTTACGGTTAGGGTAAATCGGTAAATGAGTGGGTGGGTTTTCTGTTGTGTGGGAAGATTGATTGGTAGATAGGTATTTAAGCTGGTAGTAGATAGGTAGGTAGGTGGGTAGGTACGTTAATAGGTCGGGATATAAGCTGGTAGGTAGGTATGTTGATAGACAGACAGACAGACAGACAGACAGACAGACAGACAGACAGACAGACAGACAGACAGACAGACAGATAGATAGATAGATAGATAGATAGATAGATAGATAGATAGATAGATAGATAGATAGATAGATAGATAGGATGATTGTTAGGGCTTGGGGTTTAGGTTGACGGTTAGGGTTAGTGTTGAGAGTTAGTTGTACGGTGAGGGTTACGGGTTCGGGTAAGGGTTAGTGTTGGAGTAGTGTTTAGGAATAGGGTTAGGGTTGGGTTCAAGGTTTTGGTTAGGTTTGGTGTTAGGGTTGAGGTTTGGGATTAGGGTTACTGTTCGGGGTTAGGGTTTCGGTTGGTATTAGGGTTTAAGGATCAGGGTTTTGATTCGGGGTTTGGGTTAGGGGTTAAGTTTAGGGGCTAAGATTAAGGGTTGGGGCTTCTAGTTACGGTTAGGGTAAATCGGTAGATGAGTGGGTGGGTTTTCTGTTGTGTGGGTAGATTAGTTGGTAGATAGGTATTTAAGCTGGTAGTAGATAGGTAGGTAGGTGGGTAGGTACGTTAATAGGTCGGGATATAAGCTGGTAGGTAGGTATGTTGATAGATAGATAGATAGATAGATAGATAGATAGATAGATAGATAGATAGATAGATAGATAGATAGATAGATAGATAGATAGATAGATAGATAGATAGATAGATAGATAGATAGATAGGATGATTGTTAGGGCTTGGGGTTTAGGTTGACGGTTAGGGTTAGTGTTGAGAGTTAGTTGTACGGTGAGGGTTACGGGTTCGGGTAAGGGTTAGTGTTGGAGTAGTGTTTAGGAATAGGGTTAGGGTTGGGTTCAAGGTTTTGGTTAGGTTTGGTGTTAGGGTTGAGGTTTGGGATTAGGGTTACTGTTCGGGGCTAGGGTTAGGGTTTCGGTTGGTGTTAGGGTTTAAGGATCAGGGTTGTGATTCGGGGTTTGGGTTAGGGGTTAAGTTTAAGGGTTGGGGCTTCTAGTTACGGTTAGGGTAAATCGGTAAATGAGTGGGTGGGTTTTCTGTTGTGTGGGAAGATTGATTGGTAGATAGGTATTTAAGCTGGTAGTAGATAGGTAGGTAGGTGGGTAGGTACGTTAATAGGTCGGGATATAAGCTGGTAGGTAGGTATGTTGATAGACAGACAGACAGACAGACAGACAGACAGACAGACAGACAGACAGATAGATAGATAGATAGATAGATAGATAGATAGATAGATAGATAGATAGATAGATAGATAGATAGATAGATAGATAGGATGATTGTTAGGGCTTGGGGTTTAGGTTGACGGTTAGGGTTAGTGTTGAGAGTTAGTTGTACGGTGAGGGTTACGGGTTCGGGTAAGGGTTAGTGTTGGAGTAGTGTTTAGGAATAGGGTTAGGGTTGGGTTCAAGGTTTGGTTAAGCTTCGTGTCAGGGTTAAGGTTTCGGATTAGGATTACTGTTCGGGGCTAGGGTTAGGGTTACGGTTCGTGTTAGGGTTTAAGAAACAGGGTTATGATTCGGGTTTTGGGTTAGGGGTTAAATTTAGGGGTCAAGTTTAAGGGCTTCTAGTTACGGTTAGTGTAAATCGGTAAATGAGTGGGTGGGTTTGTTGGTGGTTGGGTAGATAGGTTGGTAGATAGGTATTTCAGCTGGTAGTAGATAAGTAGGTCGGTGGGTAGGTACGTTAATAGGTCGGGATATAAGCTGGTAGGTAGGTATGTTGATAGATAGATAGATAGATAGATAGATAGATAGATAGATAGATAGATAGATAGATAGATAGATAGATAGATAGATAGATAGATAGATAGATAGATAGATAGATAGATAGATAGATAGATAGATAGATAGGATGATTGTTAGGGCTTGGGGTTTAGGTTGACGGTTAGGGTTAGTGTTGAGAGTTAGTTGTACGGTGAGGGTTACGGGTTCGGGTAAGGGTTAGTGTTGGAGTAGTGTTTAGGAATAGGGTTAGGGTTGGGTTCAAGGTTTTGGTTAGGTTTGGTGTTAGGGTTGAGGTTTGGGATTAGGGTTACTGTTCGGGGTTAGGGTTTCGGTTGGTATTAGGGTTTAAGGATCAGGGTTGTGATTCGGGGTTTGGGTTAGGGGTTAAGTTTAGGGGTTAAGTTTAAGGGTTGGGGCTTCTAGTTACGGTTAGGGTAAATCGGTAAATGAGTGGGTGGGTTTTCTGTTGTGTGGGTAGATTGATTGGTAGATAGGTATTTAAGCTGGTAGTAGATAGGTAGGTAGGTGGGTAGGTACGTTAATAGGTCGGGATATAAGCTGGTAGGTAGGTATGTTGATAGATAGATAGATAGATAGATAGATAGATAGATAGATAGATAGATAGATAGATAGATAGATAGATAGATAGATAGATAGATAGATAGATAGATAGATAGATAGATAGATAGATAGATAGATAGATAGATAGGATGATTGTTAGGGCTTGGGGTTTAGGTTGACGGTTAGGGTTAGTGTTGAGAGTTAGTTGTACGGTGAGGGTTACGGGTTCGGGTAAGGGTTAGTGTTGGAGTAGTGTTTAGGAATAGGGTTAGGGTTGGGTTCAAGGTTTTGGTTAGGTTTGGTGTTAGGGTTGAGGTTTGGGATTAGGGTTACTGTTCGGGGTTAGGGTTAGGGTTTCGGTTGGTGTTAGGGTTTAAGGATCAGGGTTGTGATTCGGGGTTTGGGTTAGGGGTTAAGTTTAGGGGTTAAGTTTAAGGGTTGGGGCTTCTAGTTACGGTTAGGGTAAATCGGTAAATGAGTGGGTGGGTTTTCTGTTGTGTGGGTAGATTGATTGGTAGATAGGTATTTAAGCTGGTAGTAGATAGGTAGGTAGGTGGGTAGGTACGTTAATAGGTCGGGATATAAGCTGGTAGGTAGGTATGTTGATAGACAGACAGACAGACAGACAGACAGACAGACAGACAGACAGACAGACAGACAGATAGATAGATAGATAGATAGATAGATAGATAGATAGATAGATAGATAGATAGATAGATAGATAGATAGATAGGATGATTGTTAGGGCTTGGGGTTTAGGTTGACGGTTAGGGTTAGTGTTGAGAGTTAGTTGTACGGTGAGGGTTACGGGTTCGGGTAAGGGTTAGTGTTGGAGTAGTGTTTAGGAATAGGGTTAGGGTTGGGTTCAAGGTTTTGGTTAGGTTTGGTGTTAGGGTTGAGGTTTGGGATTAGGGTTACTGTTCGGGGTTAGGGTTTCGGTTGGTATTAGGGTTTAAGGATCAGGGTTTTGATTCGGGGTTTGGGTTAGGGGTTAAGTTTAGGGGCTAAGTTTAAGGTTTGGGGCTTCTAGTTACGGTTAGGGTAAATCGGTAGATGAGTGGGTGGGTTTTCTGTTGTGTGGGTAGATTAGTTGGTAGATAGGTATTTAAGCTGGTAGTAGATAGGTAGGTAGGTGGGTAGGTACGTTAATAGGTCGGGATATAAGCTGGTAGGTAGGTATGTTGATAGATAGATAGATAGATAGATAGATAGATAGATAGATAGATAGATAGATAGATAGATAGATAGATAGATAGATAGATAGATAGATAGATAGATAGATAGATAGATAGATAGATAGATAGGATGATTGTTAGGGCTTGGGGTTTAGGTTGACGGTTAGGGTTAGTGTTGAGAGTTAGTTGTACGGTGAGGGTTACGGGTTCGGGTAAGGGTTAGTGTTGGAGTAGTGTTTAGGAATAGGGTTAGGGTTGGGTTCAAGGTTTTGGTTAGGTTTGGTGTTAGGGTTAGGTTTGGGATTAGGGTTACTGTTCGGGGTTAGGGTTTCGGTTGGTATTAGGGTTTAAGGATCAGGGTTGTGATTCGGGGTTTGGGTTAGGGGTTAAGTTTAGGGGTTAAGATTAAGGGTTGAGGCTTCTAGTTACGGTTAGGGTAAATCGGTAAATGAGTGGGTGGGTTTTCTGTTGTGTGGGTAGATTGATTGGTAGATAGGTATTTAAGCTGGTAGTAGATAGGTAGGTAGGTGGGTAGGTACGTTAATAGGTCGGGATATAAGCTGGTAGGTAGGTATGTTGATAGATAGATAGATAGATAGATAGATAGATAGATAGATAGATAGATAGATAGATAGATAGATAGATAGATAGATAGATAGATAGATAGATAGATAGATAGATAGATAGATAGATAGATAGTTAGGGCTTGGGGGTTAGGTTTACGGTTAGGGTTAGTGTTAAGAGCTATTTGTACGGTGATGGTTACGGGTTCGGGTTCGGGTTAGTGTTGGAGTAGTGTTTAGGAATAGGGTTAGGGTTGGGTTCAAGGTTTTGGTTAGGTTTGGTGTTAGGGTTGAGGTTTGGGATTAGGGTTACTGTTCGGGGTTAGGGTTAGGGTTTCGGTTGGTGTTAGGGTTTAAGGATCAGGGTTGTTATTCAGGGTTTGGGTTAGGGGTTAAGTTTAAGGGTTGGGGCTTCTAGTTACGGTTAGGGTAAATCGGTAAATGAGTGGGTGGGTTTTCTGTTGTGTGGGAAGATTGATTGGTAGATAGGTATTTAAGCTGGTAGTAGATAGGTAGGTAGGTGGGTAGGTACGTTAATAGGTCGGGATATAAGCTGGTAGGTAGGTATGTTGATAGATAGACAGAAAGACAGACAGACAGACAGACAGACAGACAGACAGACAGACAGACAGACAGACAGACAGACAGACAGACAGACAGATAGATAGATAGATAGATAGATAGATAGATAGATAGATAGATAGATAGATAGGATGATTGTTAGGGCTTGGGGTTTAGGTTGACGGTTAGGGTTAGTGTTGAGAGTTAGTTGTACGGTGAGGGTTACGGGTTCGGGTAAGGGTTAGTGTTGGAGTAGTGTTTAGGAATAGGGTTAGGGTTGGGTTCAAGGTTTTGGTTAGGTTTGGTGTTAGGGTTAAGGTTTGGGATTAGGGTTACTGTTCGGGGTTAGGGTTTCGGTTGGTATTAGGGTTTAAGGATCAGGGTTGTGATTCGGGGTTTGGGTTAGGGGTTAAGTTTAGGGGTTAAGATTAAGGGTTGAGGCTTCTAGTTACGGTTAGGGTAAATCGGTAAATGAGTGGGTGGGTTTTCTGTTGTGTGGGTAGATTGATTGGTAGATAGGTATTTAAGCTGGTAGTAGATAGGTAGGTAGGTGGGTAGGTACGTTAATAGGTCGGGATATAAGCTGGTAGGTAGGTATGTTGATAGATAGATAGATAGATAGATAGATAGATAGATAGATAGATAGATAGATAGATAGATAGATAGATAGATAGATAGATAGATAGATAGATAGATAGATAGATAGATAGTTAGGGCTTGGGGGTTAGGTTTACGGTTAGGGTTAGTGTTAAGAGCTATTTGTACGGTGATGGTTACGGGTTCGGGTTCGGGTTAGTGTTGGAGTAGTGTTTAGGAATAGGGTTAGGGTTAGGGTTGGGTTCAAGGTTTTGGTTAGGTTTGGTGTTAGGGTTGAGGTTTGGGATTAGGGTTACTGTTCGGGGTTAGGGTTAGGGTTTCGGTTGGTGTTAGGGTTTAAGGATCAGGGTTGTTATTCAGGGTTTGGGTTAGGGGTTAAGTTTAAGGGTTGGGGCTTCTAGTTACGGTTAGGGTAAATCGGTAAATGAGTGGGTGGGTTTTCTGTTGTGTGGGAAGATTGATTGGTAGATAGGTATTTAAGCTGGTAGTAGATAGGTAGGTAGGTGGGTAGGTACGTTAATAGGTCGGGATATAAGCTGGTAGGTAGGTATGTTGATAGACAGACAGACAGACAGACAGACAGACAGACAGACAGACAGACAGACAGATAGATAGATAGATAGATAGATAGATAGATAGATAGATAGATAGATAGATAGATAGATAGATAGATAGATAGATAGATAGATAGGATGATTGTTAGGGCTTGGGGTTTAGGTTGACGGTTAGGGTTAGTGTTGAGAGTTAGTTGTACGGTGAGGGTTACGGGTTCGGGTAAGGGTTAGTGTTGGAGTAGCTTTTAGGAATAGGGTTAGGTTTGGATTCAAGGCTTTGGTTAGGTTTGGTGTTAGGGTTGAGGTTTGGGATTAGGGTTACTGTTCGGGGTTAGGGTTTCGGTTGGTATTAGAGTTTAAGGATCAGGGTTTTGATTCGGGGTTTGGGTTAGGGGTTAAGTTTAGGGGCTAAGATTAAGGGTTGGGGCTTCTAGTTACGGTTAGGGTAAATCGGTAGATGAGTGGGTGGGTTTTCTGTTGTGTGGGTAGATTAGTTGGTAGATAGGTATTTAAGCTGGTAGTAGATAGGTAGGTAGGTGGGTAGGTACGTTAATAGGTCGGGATATAAGCTGGTAGGTAGGTATGTTGATAGATAGATAGATAGATAGATAGATAGATAGATAGATAGATAGATAGATAGATAGATAGATAGATAGATAGATAGATAGATAGATAGATAGATAGATAGATAGATAGATAGATAGATAGATAGGATGATTGTTAGGGCTTGGGGTTTAGGTTGACGGTTAGGGTTAGTGTTGAGAGTTAGTTGTACGGTGAGGGTTACGGGTTCGGGTAAGGGTTAGTGTTGGAGTAGTGTTTAGGAATAGGGTTAGGGTTGGGTTCAAGGTTTTGGTTAGGTTTGGTGTTAGGGTTGAGGTTTGGGATTAGGGTTACTGTTCGGGGTTAGGGTTAGGGTTTCGGTTGGTGTTAGGGTTTAAGGATCAGGGTTGTGATTAGGGGTTTGGGTTAGGGGTTAAGTTTAGGGGTTAAGTTTAAGGGTTGGGGCTTCTAGTTACGGTTAGGGTAAATCGGTAAATGAGTGGGTGGGTTTTCTGTTGTGTGGGTAGATTGATTGGTAGATAGGTATTTAAGATGGTAGTAGATAGGTAGGTAGGTGGGTAGGTACGTTAATAGGTCGGGATATAAGCTGGTAGGTAGGTATGTTGATAGACAGACAGACAGACAGACAGACAGACAGACAGACAGACAGACAGACAGACAGACAGACAGATAGATAGATAGATAGATAGATAGATAGATAGATAGATAGATAGATAGATAGATAGATAGATAGATAGATAGATAGATAGGATGATTGTTAGGGCTTGGGGTTTAGGTTGACGGTTAGGGTTAGTGTTGAGAGTTAGTTGTACGGTGAGGGTTACGGGTTCGGGTAAGGGTTAGTGTTGGAGTAGTGTTTAGGAATAGGGTTAGGGTTGGGTTCAAGGTTTTGGTTAGGTTTGGTGTTAGGGTTGAGGTTTGGGATTAGGGTTACTGTTCGGGGTTAGGGTTTCGGTTGGTATTAGGGTTTAAGGATCAGGGTTTTGATTCGGGGTTTGGGTTAGGGGTTAAGTTTAGGGGCTAAGTTTAAGGTTTGGGGCTTCTAGTTACGGTTAGGGTAAATCGGTAGATGAGTGGGTGGGTTTTCTGTTGTGTGGGTAGATTAGTTGGTAGATAGGTATTTAAGCTGGTAGTAGATAGGTAGGTAGGTGGGTAGGTACGTTAATAGGTCGGGATATAAGCTGGTAGGTAGGTATGTTGATAGATAGATAGATAGATAGATAGATAGATAGATAGATAGATAGATAGATAGATAGATAGATAGATAGATAGATAGATAGATAGATAGATAGATAGATAGATAGATAGGATGATTGTTAGGGCTTGGGGTTTAGGTTGACGGTTAGGGTTAGTGTTGAGAGTTAGTTGTACGGTGAGGGTTACGGGTTCGGGTAAGGGTTAGTGTTGGAGTAGTGTTTAGGAATAGGGTTAGGGTTGGGTTCAAGGTTTTGGTTAGGTTTGGTGTTAGGGTTAAGGTTTGGGATTAGGGTTACTGTTCGGGGTTAGGGTTTCGGTTGGTATTAGGGTTTAAGGATCAGGGTTGTGATTCGGGGTTTGGGTTAGGGGTTAAGTTTAGGGGTTAAGATTAAGGGTTGAGGCTTCTAGTTACGGTTAGGGTAAATCGGTAAATGAGTGGGTGGGTTTTCTGTTGTGTGGGTAGATTGATTGGTAGATAGGTATTTAAGCTGGTAGTAGATAGGTAGGTAGGTGGGTAGGTACGTTAATAGGTCGGGATATAAGCTGGTAGGTAGGTATGTTGATAGATAGATAGATAGATAGATAGATAGATAGATAGATAGATAGATAGATAGATAGATAGATAGATAGATAGATAGATAGATAGATAGATAGATAGATAGATAGATAGATAGATAGATAGATAGATAGATAGATAGTTAGGGCTTGGGGGTTAGGTTTACGGTTAGGGTTAGTGTTAAGAGTTATTTGTACGGTGATGGTTACGGGTTCGGGTTCGGGTTAGTGTTGGAGTAGTGTTTAGGAATAGGGTTAGGGTTGGGTTCAAGGTTTTGGTTAGGTTTGGTGTTAGGGTTGAGGTTTGGGATTAGGGTTACTGTTCGGGGTTAGGGTTAGGGTTTCGGTTGGTGTTAGGGTTTAAGGATCAGGGTTGTTATTCAGGGTTTGGGTTAGGGGTTAAGTTTAAGGGTTGGGGCTTCTAGTTACGGTTAGGGTAAATCGGTAAATGAGTGGGTGGGTTTTCTGTTGTGTGGGAAGATTGATTGGTAGATAGGTATTTAAGCTGGTAGTAGATAGGTAGGTAGGTGGGTAGGTACGTTAATAGGTCGGGATATAAGCTGGTAGGTAGGTATGTTGATAGATAGACAGACAGACAGACAGACAGACAGACAGACAGACAGACAGACAGACAGACAGACAGACAGATAGATAGATAGATAGATAGATAGATAGATAGATAGATAGATAGATAGATAGATAGATAGGATGATTGTTAGGGCTTGGGGTTTAGGTTGACGGTTAGGGTTAGTGTTGAGAGTTAGTTGTACGGTGAGGGTTACGGGTTCGGGTAAGGGTTAGTGTTGGAGTAGTGTTTAGGAATAGGGTTAGGGTTGGGTTCAAGGTTTTGGTTAGGTTTGGTGTTAGGGTTGAGGTTTGGGATTAGGGTTACTGTTCGGGGTTAGGGTTTCGGTTGGTATTAGGGTTTAAGGATCAGGGTTTTGATTCGGGGTTTGGGTTAGGGGTTAAGTTTAGGGGCTAAGTTTAAGGTTTGGGGCTTCTAGTTACGGTTAGGGTAAATCGGTAGATGAGTGGGTGGGTTTTCTGTTGTGTGGGTAGATTAGTTGGTAGATAGGTATTTAAGCTGGTAGTAGATAGGTAGGTAGGTGGGTAGGTACGTTAATAGGTCGGGATATAAGCTGGTAGGTAGGTATGTTGATAGATGGATAGATAGATAGATAGATAGATAGATAGATAGATAGATAGATAGATAGATAGATAGATAGATAGATAGATAGATAGATAGATAGATAGATAGATAGATAGATAGATAGATAGATAGATAGATAGATAGGATGATTGTTAGGGCTTGGGGTTTAGGTTGACGGTTAGGGTTAGTGTTGAGAGTTAGTTGTACGGTGAGGGTTACGGGTTCGGGTAAGGGTTAGTGTTGGAGTAGTGTTTAGGAATAGGGTTAGGGTTGGGTTCAAGGTTTTGGTTAGGTTTGGTGTTAGGGTTAAGGTTTGGGATTAGGGTTACTGTTCGGGGTTAGGGTTTCGGTTGGTATTAGGGTTTAAGGATCAGGGTTGTGATTCGGGGTTTGGGTTAGGGGTTAAGTTTAGGGGTTAAGATTAAGGGTTGAGGCTTCTAGTTACGGTTAGGGTAAATCGGTAAATGAGTGGGTGGGTTTTCTGTTGTGTGGGTAGATTGATTGGTAGATAGTTATTTAAGCTGGTAGTAGATAGGTAGGTAGGTGGGTAGGTACGTTAATAGGTCGGGATATAAGCTGGTAGGTAGGTATGTTGATAGATAGATAGATAGATAGATAGATAGATAGATAGATAGATAGATAGATAGATAGATAGATAGATAGATAGATAGATAGATAGATAGATAGATAGATAGATAGATAGATGAGTGATAGATAGATAGATAGATAGATAGATAGATAGATAGTTAGGGCTTGGGGGTTAGGTTTACGGTTAGGGTTAGTGTTAAGAGTTATTTGTACGGTGATGGTTCCGGGTTCGGGTTCGGGTTAGTGTTGGAGTAGTGTTTAGGAATAGGGTTAGGGTTGGGTTCAAGGTTTTGGTTAGGTTTGGTGTTAGGGTTGAGGTTTGGGATTAGGGTTACTGTTCGGGGTTAGGGTTAGGGTTTCGGTTGGTGTTAGGGTTTAAGGATCAGGGTTGTTATTCAGGGTTTGGGTTAGGGGTTAAGTTTAAGGGTTGGGGCTTCTAGTTACGGTTAGGGTAAATCGGTAAATGAGTGGGTGGGTTTTCTGTTGTGTGGGAAGATTGATTGGTAGATAGGTATTTAAGCTGGTAGTAGATAGGTAGGTAGGTGGGTAGGTACGTTAATAGGTCGGGATATAAGCTGGTAGGTAGGTATGTTGATAGATAGACAGACAGACAGACAGACAGACAGACAGACAGACAGACAGATAGATAGATAGATAGATAGATAGATAGATAGATAGATAGATAGATAGATAGATAGATAGATAGATAGATAGATAGATAGATAGTTAGGGCTTGGGGGTTAGGTTTACGGTTAGGGTTAGTGTTAAGAGCTATTTGTACGGTGATGGTTACGGGTTCGGGTTCGGGTTAGTGTTGGAGTAGTGTTTAGGAATAGGGTTAGGGTTGGGTTCAAGGTTTTGGTTAGGTTTGGTGTTAGGGTTGAGGTTTGGGATTAGGGTTACTGTTCGGGGTTAGGGTTAGGGTTTCGGTTGGTGTTAGGGTTTAAGGATCAGGGTTGTTATTCAGGGTTTGGGTTAGGGGTTAAGTTTAAGGGTTGGGGCTTCTAGTTACGGTTAGGGTAAATCGGTAAATGAGTGGGTGGGTTTTCTGTTGTGTGGGAAGATTGATTGGTAGATAGGTATTTAAGCTGGTAGTAGATAGGTAGGTAGGTGGGTAGGTACGTTAATAGGTCGGGATATAAGCTGGTAGGTAGGTATGTTGATAGACAGACAGACAGACAGACAGACAGACAGACAGACAGACAGACAGACAGACAGACAGATAGATAGATAGATAGATAGATAGATAGATAGATAGATAGATAGATAGATAGATAGATAGATAGATAGGATGATTGTTAGGGCTTGGGGTTTAGGTTGACTGTTAGGGTTAGTGTTGAGAGTTAGTTGTACGGTGAGGGTTACGGGTTCGGGTAAGGGTTAGTGTTGGAGTAGCTTTTAGGAATAGGGTTAGGGTTGGGTTCAAGGCTTTTGGTTAGGTTTGGTGTTAGGGTTGAGGTTTGGGATTAGGGTTACTGTTCGGGGTTAGGGTTTCGGTTGGTATTAGAGTTTAAGGATCAGGGTTTTGATTCGGGGTTTGGGTTAGGGGTTAAGTTTAGGGGCTAAGATTAAGGGTTGGGGCTTCTAGTTACGGTTAGGGTAAATCGGTAGATGAGTGGGTGGGTTTTCTGTTGTGTGGGTAGATTAGTTGGTAGATAGGTATTTAAGCTGGTAGTAGATAGGTAGGTAGGTGGGTAGGTACGTTAATAGGTCGGGATATAAGCTGGTAGGTAGGTATGTTGATAGATAGATAGATAGATAGATAGATAGATAGATAGATAGATAGATAGATAGATAGATAGATAGATAGATAGATAGATAGATAGATAGATAGATAGATAGATAGATAGATAGATAGGATGATTGTTAGGGCTTGGGGTTTAGGTTGACGGTTAGGGTTAGTGTTGAGAGTTAGTTGTACGGTGAGGGTTACTGGTTCGGGTAAGGGTTAGTGTTGGAGTAGTGTTTAGGAATAGGGTTAGGGTTGGGTTCAAGGTTTTGGTTAGGTTTGGTGTTAGGGTTAAGGTTTGGGATTAGGGTTACTGTTCGGGGTTAGGGTTTCGGTTGGTATTAGGGTTTAAGGATCAGGGTTGTGATTCGGGGTTTGGGTTAGGGGTTAAGTTTAGGGGTTAAGATTAAGGGTTGAGGCTTCTAGTTACGGTTAGGGTAAATCGGTAAATGAGTGGGTGGGTTTTCTGTTGTGTGGGTAGATTGATTGGTAGATAGTTATTTAAGCTGGTAGTAGATAGGTAGGTAGGTGGGTAGGTACGTTAATAGGTCGGGATATAAGCTGGTAGGTAGGTATGTTGATAGATAGATAGATAGATAGATAGATAGATAGATAGATAGATAGATAGATAGATAGATAGATAGATAGATAGATAGATAGATAGATGAGTGATAGATAGATAGATAGATAGATAGATAGATAGATAGATAGATAGATAGATAGTTAGGGCTTGGGGGTTAGGTTTACGGTTAGGGTTAGTGTTAAGAGTTATTTGTACGGTGATGGTTCCGGGTTCGGGTTCGGGTTAGTGTTGGAGTAGTGTTTAGGAATAGGGTTAGGGTTGGGTTCAAGGTTTTGGTTAGGTTTGGTGTTAGGGTTGAGGTTTGGGATTAGGGTTACTGTTCGGGGTTAGGGTTAGGGTTTCGGTTGGTGTTAGGGTTTAAGGATCAGGGTTGTTATTCAGGGTTTGGGTTAGGGGTTAAGTTTAAGGGTTGGGGCTTCTAGTTACGGTTAGGGTAAATCGGTAAATGAGTGGGTGGGTTTTCTGTTGTGTGGGAAGATTGATTGGTAGATAGGTATTTAAGCTGGTAGTAGATAGGTAGGTAGGTGGGTAGGTACGTTAATAGGTCGGGATATAAGCTGGTAGGTAGGTATGTTGATAGATAGACAGAAAGACAGACAGACAGACAGACAGACAGACAGACAGACAGACAGACAGACAGACAGACAGATAGATAGATAGATAGATAGATAGATAGATAGATAGATAGATAGATAGATAGATAGATAGGATGATTGTTAGGGCTTGGGGTTTAGGTTGACGGTTAGGGTTAGTGTTGAGAGTTAGTTGTACGGTGAGGGTTACGGGTTCGGGTAAAGGTTAGTGTTGGAGTAGTGTTTAGGAATAGGGTTAGGGTTGGGTTCAAGGTTTTGGTTAGGTTTGGTGTTAGGGTTGAGGTTTGGGATTAGGGTTACTGTTCGGGGTTAGGGTTTCGGTTGGTATTAGGGTTTAAGGATCAGGGTTTTGATTCGGGGTTTGGGTTAGGGGTTAAGTTTAGGGGCTAAGTTTAAGGTTTGGGGCTTCTAGTTACGGTTAGGGTAAATCGGTAGATGAGTGGGTGGGTTTTCTGTTGTGTGGGTAGATTAGTTGGTAGATAGGTATTTAAGCTGGTAGTAGATAGGTAGGTAGGTGGGTAGGTACGTTAATAGGTCGGGATATAAGCTGGTAGGTAGGTATGTTGATAGATAGATAGATAGATAGATAGATAGATAGATAGATAGATAGATAGATAGATAGATAGATAGATAGATAGATAGATAGATAGATAGATAGATAGATAGATAGATAGATAGATAGATAGATAGATAGATAGATAGATAGGATGATTGTTAGGGCTTGGGGATTAGGTTGACGGTTAGGGTTAGTGTTGAGAGTTAGTTGTACGGTGAGGGTTACGGGTTCGGGTAAGGGTTAGTGTTGGAGTAGTGTTTAGGAATAGGGTTAGGGTTGGGTTCAAGGTTTTGGTTAGGTTTGGTGTTAGGGTTGAGGTTTGGGATTAGGGTTACTGTTCGGGGTTAGGGTTTCGGTTGGTATTAGGGTTTAAGGATCAGGGTTTTGATTCGGGGTTTGGGTTAGGGGTTAAGTTTAGGGGCTAAGTTTAAGGTTTGGGGCTTCTAGTTATGGTTAGGGTAAATCGGTAGATGAGTGGGTGGGTTTTCTGTTGTGTGGGTAGATTAGTTGGTAGATAGGTATTTAAGCTGGTAGTAGATAGGTAGGTAGGTGGGTAGGTACGTTAATAGGTCGGGATATAAGCTGGTAGGTAGGTATGTTGATAGATAGATAGATAGATAGATAGATAGATAGATAGATAGATAGATAGATAGATAGATAGATAGATAGATAGATAGATAGATAGATAGATAGATAGATAGATAGATAGATAGATAGTTAGGGCTTGGGGGTTAGGTTTACGGTTAGGGTTAGTGTTAAGAGCTATTTGTACGGTGATGGTTACGGGTTCGGGTTCGGGTTAGTGTTGGAGTAGTGTTTAGGAATAGGGTTAGGGTTAGGGTTGGGTTCAAGGTTTTGGTTAGGTTTGGTGTTAGGGTTGAGGTTTGGGATTAGGGTTACTGTTCGGGGTTAGGGTTAGGGTTTCGGTTGGTGTTAGGGTTTAAGGATCAGGGTTGTTATTCAGGGTTTGGGTTAGGGGTTAAGTTTAAGGGTTGGGGCTTCTAGTTACGGTTAGGGTAAATCGGTAAATGAGTGGGTGGGTTTTCTGTTGTGTGGGAAGATTGATTGGTAGATAGGTATTTAAGCTGGTTAGTAGATAGGTAGGTAGGTGGGTAGGTACGTTAATAGGTCGGGATATAAGCTGGTAGGTAGGTATGTTGATAGACAGACAGACAGACAGACAGACAGACAGACAGACAGACAGACAGACAGATAGATAGATAGATAGATAGATAGATAGATAGATAGATAGATAGATAGATAGATAGATAGATAGATAGATAGATAGATAGATAGATAGATAGGATGATTGTTAGGGCTTGGGGTTTAGGTTGACGGTTAGGGTTAGTGTTGAGAGTTAGTTGTACGGTGAGGGTTACGGGTTCGGGTAAGGGTTAGTGTTGGAGTAGTGTTTAGGAATAGGGTTAGGGTTGGGTTCAAGGTTTTGGTTAGGTTTGGTGTTAGGGTTGAGGTTTGGGATTAGGGTTACTGTTCGGGGTTATGGGTTTCGGTTGGTATTAGAGTTTAAGGATCAGGGTTTTGATTCGGGGTTTAGGGTTAGGGGTTAAGTTTAGGGGCTAAGATTAAGGGTTGGGGCTTCTACGTTACGGTTAGGGTAAATCGGTAGATGAGTGGGTGGGTTTTCTGTTGTGTGGGTAGATTAGTTGGTAGATAGGTATTTAAGCTGGTAGTAGATAGGTAGGTAGGTGGGTAGGTACGTTAATAGGTCGGGATATAAGCTGGTAGGTAGGTATGTTGATAGATAGATAGATAGATAGATAGATAGATAGATAGATAGATAGATAGATAGATAGATAGATAGATAGATAGATAGATAGATAGATAGATAGATAGATAGATAGATAGATAGATAGATAGATAGTTAGGGCTTGGGGGTTAGGTTTACGGTTAGGGTTAGTGTTAAGAGCTATTTGTACGGTGATGGTTACGGGTTCGGGTTCGGGTTAGTGTTGGAGTAGTGTTTAGGAATAGGGTTAGGGTTAGGGTTGGGTTCAAGGTTTTGGTTAGGTTTGGTGTTAGGGTTGAGGTTTGGGATTAGGGTTACTGTTCGGGGTTAGGGTTTCGGTTGGTATTAGGGTTTAAGGATCAGGGTTGTTATTCAGGGTTTGGGTTAGGGGTTAAGTTTAAGGGTTGGGGCTTCTAGTTACGGTTAGGGTAAATCGGTAAATGAGTGGGTGGGTTTTCTGTTGTGTGGGAAGATTGATTGGTAGATAGGTATTTAAGCTGGTAGTAGATAGGTAGGTAGGTGGGTAGGTACGTTAATAGGTCGGGATATAAGCTGGTAGGTAGGTATGTTGATAGACAGACAGACAGACAGACAGACAGACAGACAGACAGACAGACAGACAGACAGATAGATAGATAGATAGATAGATAGATAGATAGATAGATAGATAGATAGATAGATAGATAGATAGATAGATAGATAGATAGATAGATAGATAGATAGGATGATTGTTAGGGCTTGGGGTTTAGGTTGACGGTTAGGGTTAGTGTTGAGAGTTAGTTGTACGGTGAGGGTTACGGGTTCGGGTAAGGGTTAGTGTTGGAGTAGTTTTTAGGAATAGGGTTAGGGTTGGGTTCAAGGTTTTGGTTAGGTTTGGTGTTAGGGTTGAGGTTTGGGATTAGGGTTACTGTTCGGGGTTAGGGTTTTGGTTGGTATTAGAGTTTAAGGATCAGGGTTTTGATTCGGGGTTTGGGTTAGGGGTTAAGTTTAGGGGCTAAGATTAAGGGTTGGGGCTTCTACTTACGGTTAGGGTAAATCGGTAGATGAGTGGGTGGGTTTTCTGTTGTGTGGGTAGATTAGTTGGTAGATAGGTATTTAAGCTGGTAGTAGATAGGTAGGTAGGTGGGTAGGTACGTTAATAGGTCGGGATATAAGCTGGTAGGTAGGTATGTTGATAGATAGATAGATAGATAGATAGATAGATAGATAGATAGATAGATAGATAGATAGATAGATAGATAGATAGATAGATAGATAGATAGATAGATAGATAGATAGATAGATAGATAGATAGATAGTTAGGGCTTGGGGGTTAGGTTTACGGTTAGGGTTAGTGTTAAGAGCTATTTGTACGGTGATGGTTACGGGTTCGGGTTCGGGTTAGTGTTGGAGTAGTGTTTAGGAATAGGGTTAGGGTTGGGTTCAAGGTTTTGGTTAGGTTTGGTGTTAGGGTTGAGGTTTGGGATTAGGGTTACTGTTCGGGGTTAGGGTTAGGGTTTCGGTTGGTGTTAGGGTTTAAGGATCAGGGTTGTTATTCAGGGTTTGGGTTAGGGGTTAAGTTTAAGGGTTGGGGCTTCTAGTTACGGTTAGGGTAAATCGGTAAATGAGTGGGTGGGTTTTCTGTTGTGTGGGAAGATTGATTGGTAGATAGGTATTTAAGCTGGTAGTAGATAGGTAGGTAGGTGGGTAGGTACGTTAATAGGTCGGGATATAAGCTGGTAGGTAGGTATGTTGATAGACAGACAGACAGACAGACAGACAGACAGACAGACAGACAGACAGACAGACAGATAGATAGATAGATAGATAGATAGATAGATAGATAGATAGGATGATTGTTAGGGCTTGGGGTTTAGGTTGACGGTTAGGGTTAGTGTTGAGAGTTAGTTGTACGGTGAGGGTTACGGGTTCGGGTAAGGGTTAGTGTTGGAGTAGTTTTTAGGAATAGGGTTAGGGTTGGGTTCAAGGTTTTGGTTAGGTTTGGTGTTAGGGTTGAGGTTTGGGATTAGGGTTACTGTTCGGGGTTAGGGTTTTGGTTGGTATTAGAGTTTAAGGATCAGGGTTTTGATTCGGGGTTTGGGTTAGGGGTTAAGTTTAGGGGCTAAGATTAAGGGTTGGGGCTTCTACTTACGGTTAGGGTAAATCGGTAGATGAGTGGGTGGGTTTTCTGTTGTGTGGGTAGATTAGTTGGTAGATAGGTATTTAAGCTGGTATTAGATAGGTAGGTAGGTGGGTAGGTACGTTAATAGGTCGGTATATAAGCTGGTAGGTAGGTATGTTGATAGATAGATAGATAGATAGATAGATAGATAGATAGATAGATAGATAGATAGATAGATAGATAGATAGATAGATAGATAGATAGATAGATAGATAGATAGATAGATAGATAGATAGATAGATAGATAGGATGATTGTTAGGGCTTGGGGTTTAGGTTGACGGTTAGGGTTAGTGTTGAGAGTTAGTTGTACGGTGAGGGTTACGGGTTCGGGTAAGGGTTAGTGTTGGAGTAGTGTTTCGGAATAGGGTTAGGGTTGGGTTCAAGGTTTTGGTTAGGTTTGGTGTTAGGGTTGAGGTTTGGGATTAGGGTTACTGTTCGGGGCTAGGGTTAGGGTTTCGGTTGGTGTTAGGGTTTAAGGATCAGGGTTGTGATTCGGGGTTTGGGTTAGGGGTTAAGTTTAGGGGTTAAGTTTAAGGGTTGGGGCTTCTAGTTACGGATAGGGTAAATCGGTAAATGAGTGGGTGGGTTTTCTGTTGTGTGGGTAGATTGATTGGTAGATAGGTATTTAAGCTGGTAGTAGATAGGTAGGTAGGTAGGTGGGTAGGTACGTAAGTAGGTCGGGATATAAGCTGGTAGGTAGGTATGTTGATAGATAGACAGACAGACAGACAGACAGACAGACAGACAGACAGACAGACAGACAGACAGACAGACAGATAGATAGATAGATAGATAGATAGATAGATAGATAGATAGATAGATAGATAGATAAATAGATAGATAGATAGGATGATTGTTAGGGCTTGGGGTTTAGGTTGACGGTTAGGGTTAGTGTTGAGAGTTATTTGTACGGTGAGGGTTACGGGTTCGGGTAAGGGTTAGTGTTGGAGTAGTGTTTAGGAATAGGGTTAGGGTTATGGTTGGGTTCAGGGTTTGGTTAAGCTTCGTGTCAGGGTTAAGGTTTCGGATTAGGATTACTGTTCGGGGCTAGGGTTAGGGTTACGGTTCGTGTTAGGGTTTAAGAAACAGGGTTATGATTCGGGTTTTGGGTTAGGGGTTAAATTTAGGGGTCAAGTTTAAGGGCTTCTAGTTACGGTTAGTGTAAATCGGTAAATGAGTGGGTGGGTTTGTTGGTGGTTGGGTAGATAGGTTGGTAGATAGGTATTTCAGCTGGTAGTAGATAAGTAGGTCGGTGGGTAGGTACGTTAATAGGTCGGGATATAAGCTGGTAGGTAGGTATGTTGATAGATAGATAGATAGATAGATAGATAGATAGATAGATAGATAGATAGATAGATAGATAGATAGATAGATAGATAGATAGATAGATAGATAGATAGATAGATAGATAGATAGATAGATAGATAGGATGATTGTTAGGGCTTGGGGTTTAGGTTGACGGTTAGGGTTAGTGTTGAGATTTAGTTGTACGGTGAGGGTTACGGGTTCGGGTAAGGGTTAGTGTTGGAGTAGTGTTTAGGAATAGGGTTAGGGTTGGGTTCAAGGTTTTGGTTAGGTTTGGTGTTAGGGTTAAGGTTTGGGATTAGGGTTACTGTTCGGGGTTAGGGTTTCGGTTGGTATTAGGGTTTAAGGATCAGGGTTGTGATTCAGGGGTTTGGGTTAGGGGTTAAGTTTAGGGGTTAAGATTAAGGGTTGAGGCTTCTAGTTACGGTTAGGGTAAATCGGTAAATGAGTGGGTGGGTTTTCTGTTGTGTGGGTAGATTGATTGGTAGATAGTTATTTAAGCTCGGTAGTAGATAGGTAGGTAGGTGGGTAGGTACGTTAATAGGTCGGGATATAAGCTGGTAGGTAGGTATGTTGATAGATAGATAGATAGATAGATAGATAGATAGATAGATAGATAGATAGATAGATAGATAGATAGATAGATAGATAGATAGATAGATAGGATGATTGTTAGGGCTTGGGGTTTAGGTTGACGGTTAGGGTTAGTGTTGAGAGTTAGTTGTACGGTGAGGGTTACGGGTTCGGGTAAGGGTTAGTGTTGGAGTAGTGTTTAGGAATAGGGTTAGGGTTGGGTTCAAGGTTTTGGTTAGGTTTGGTGTTAGGGTTGAGGTTTGGGATTAGGGTTACTGTTCGGGGCTAGGGTTAGGGTTTCGGTTGGTGTTAGGGTTTAAGGATCAGGGTTGTGATTCGGGGTTTGGGTTAGGGGTTAAGTTTAGGGGTTAAGTTTAAGGGTTGGGGCTTCTAGTTACGGATAGGGTAAATCGGTAAATGAGTGGGTGGGTTTTCTGTTGTGTGGGTAGATTGATTGGTAGATAGGTATTTAAGCTGGTAGTAGATAGGTAGGTAGGTAGGTGGGTAGGTACGTAAATAGGTCGGGATATAAGCTGGTAGGTAGGTATGTTGATAGATAGATAGACAGACAGACAGACAGACAGACAGACAGACAGACAGACAGACAGACAGACAGACAGACAGACAGACAGACAGACAGACAGACAGACAGATAGATAGATAGATAGATAGATAGATAGATAGATAGATAGATAGGATGATTGTTAGGGCTTGGGATTTAGGTTGACGGTTAGGGTTAGTGTTGAGAGTTATTTGTACGGTGAGGGTTACGGGTTCGGGTAAGGGTTAGTGTTGGAGTAGTGTTTAGGAATAGGGTTAGGGTTATGGTTGGGTTCAGGGTTTGGTTAAGCTTCGTGTCAGGGTTAAGGTTTCGGATTAGGATTACTGTTCGGGGCTAGGGTTAGGGTTACGGTTCGTGTTAGGGTTTAAGAAACAGGGTTATGATTCGGGTTTTGGGTTAGGGGTTAAATTTAGGGGTCAAGTTTAAGGGCTTCTAGTTACGGTTAGTGTAAATCGGTAAATGAGTGGGTGGGTTTGTTGGTGGTTGGGTAGATAGGTTGGTAGATAGGTATTTCAGCTGGTAGTAGATAAGTAGGTCGGTGGGTAGGTACGTTAATAGGTCGGGATATAAGCTGGTAGGTAGGTATGTTGATAGATAGATAGATAGATAGATAGATAGATAGATAGATAGATAGATAGATAGATAGATAGATAGATAGATAGATAGATAGATAGATAGATAGATAGATAGATAGATAGATAGGATGATTGTTAGGGCTTGGGGTTTAGGTTGACGGTTAGGGTTAGTGTTGAGAGTTAGTTGTACGGTGAGGGTTACGGGTTCGGGTAAGGGTTAGTGTTGGAGTAGTGTTTAGGAATAGGGTTAGGGTTGGGTTCAAGGTTTTGGTTAGGTTTGGTGTTAGGGTTAGGGTTTGGGATTAGGGTTACTGTTCGGGGTTAGGGTTTCGGTTGGTATTAGGGTTTAAGGATCAGGGTTGTGATTCGGGGTTTGGGTTAGGGGTTAAGTTTAGGGGTTAAGTTTAAGGGTTGGGGCTTCTAGTTACGGTTAGGGTAAATCGGTAAATGAGTGGGTGGGTTTTCTGTTGTGTGGGTAGATTGATTGGTAGATAGGTATTTAAGATGGTAGTTGATAGGTAGGTAGGTGGGTAGGTACGTTAATAGGTCGGTATATAAGCTGGTAGGTAGGTATGTTGATAGATAGATAGATAGATAGATAGATAGATAGATAGATAGATAGATAGATAGATAGATAGATAGATAGATAGATAGATAGATAGATAGATAGATAGATAGATAGGATGATTGTTAGGGCTTGGGGGTTAGGTTTACAGTTAGGGTTAGTGTTGAGAGTTAGTTGTACGGTGAGGGTTACGGGTTCGGGTAAGGGTTAGTGTTGGAGTAGTGTTTAGGAATAGGGTTAGGGTTGGGTTCAAGGTTTTGGTTAGGTTTGGTGTTAGGGTTGAGGTTTGGGATTAGGGTTACTGTTCGGGGTTAGGGTTAGGGTTTCGGTTGGTGTTAGGGTTTAAGGATCAGGGTTGTGATTCGGGGTTTGGGTTAGGGGTTAAGTTTAGGGATTAAGTTTAAGGGTTGGGGCTTCTAGTTACGGTTAGGGTAAATCGGTAAATGAGTGGGTGGGTTTTCTGTTGTGTGGGTAGATTGATTGGTAGATAGGTATTTAAGCTGG
This sequence comes from Antennarius maculatus, assembly GCA_013358685.1. NCBI lineage: Eukaryota > Metazoa > Chordata > Actinopteri > Lophiiformes > Antennariidae > Antennarius > Antennarius maculatus. The sequence continues at coordinate 7,320 of JABVMC010000064.1, read as the reverse complement.
TAGTAGATAGGTAGGTAGGTGGGTAGGTATGTTCATAGGTCGGGATATAAACTGGTAGGTAGGTATGTTGATACATAGATAGATAGATAGATAGGTAGATAGATAGATAGATAGATAGATAGATAGATAGATAGATAGATAGATAGATAGATAGATAGATAGATAGATAGATAGATAGATAGATAGATAGATAGATAGATAGATAGATAGATAGATAGGGTTATTGTTAGGGTTAGGGCTGGTAATGGGTTATGGTTAGGGGTTAGTGTTGGGGTATTGTTTAGGAATAGGGTTAGGGTTGGATTCAGGATTTTGGTTAGGTTTAGGGATAGGGTTAAGATTTGGGATTAGAGTTACGATCAGTCATTGGGTTTAAGGATCAGGGTTATGATTCGGTGTTTGGGTTAGGGGTTAAGTTTAGGGGTTAAGTTTAAGGGGTTAGGGTTAGGGGTTAGTGTTGGGGTAGTGTTTAGGAATAGGGTTAGGGTTGGGTTCAGGATTTTGGTTAGGTCTAGGGATAGGGTTAAGGTTTGGGATTAGAGTTACGATCAGTCATTGGGTTTAAGGATCAGGGTTATGATTCGGTGTTTGGGTTAGGGGTTAAGTTTAGGGGTTAAGTTTAAGGGGTTAGGGCTTCTAGTTACGGTTAGTGTAAATCGGTAAATGAGTGGGTGGGTTGGTTGGTGGGTGGGGAGACAGGTTCATAGATAGGTATTTCAGCTGGTAGTAGATAGGTAGGTAGGTGGGTAGGTACGTTAATAGGTCAGGATATAAGCTGGTAGATAGATATAGATAGATAGATAGATAGATAGATAGATAGATAGATAGATAGATAGATAGATAGATAGATAGATAGATAGATAGATAGATAGATAGATAGATAGATAGATAGATAGATAGATAGATAGATAGATAGATAATTAGGGTTATTGTTAGGGTTAGGGCTGGGGGCTAGGTTTACGTTGAGGGTTATGGGTTTGGGTTAGGGGTTACTGTTGGGGTAGGGTTTAGGAATACGGTTAGGGTTGGGTTCAGGGTTTTGGTTAGGTTTAGTGTTTGGGTTGAGGTTTGGGATTAGGATTACTGTTCGAGGTTCGGATTAGGGTTACGGTTAGTGTTAGGGTTTAAGGATCAGGGTTATGATTCAGGTTTTGGGTTAGGGGTTCAGTTTAGGGGTTAAGTTTAAGGTGTTTGGGCTTCTAGTTACGGTTAGTGTAAATCGGTAAATGAGTGGGTGGGTTGGTTGGTGGGTGGGTAGATAGGTTCATAGATAGGTATTTAAACTGGTAGTAGATAGGTAGGTAGGTGGGTAGGTACGTTAATAGGTCGGGAAATAAGCTGGTAGGTAGGTATGTTGATAGATAGATAGCTAGATAGATAGATAGCTAGATAGATAGATAGATAGATAGATAGATAGATAGATAGATAGATAGATAGATAGATAGATAGATAGATAGATAGATAGATAGATAGATAGATAGATAGATAGATAGATAGATAGATAGATAAATAGATAGATAGATAGATAGATAGATAGATAGATAGATAGATAGATAGATAGATAGATAGATAGATAGATAGATAGATAGGGTTATTGTTAGGGTTAGGGCTGGTAATGGGTTATGGTTAGGGGTTAGTGTTGGGGTAGTGTTTAGGAATAGGGTTAGGGTTGGGTTCAGGATTTTGGTTAGGTTTAGGGATAGGGTTAAGGTTTGGGATTAGAGTTACGATCAGTCATTGGGTTTAAGGATCAGGGTTATGATTCGGTGTTTGGGTTAGGGGTTAAGTTTAGGGGTTAAGTTTAAGGGGTTAGGGCTTCTAGTTACGGTTAGTGTAAATCGGTAAATGAGTGGGTGGGTTGGTTGGTGGGTGGGGAGACAGGTTCATAGATAGGTATTTCAGCTGGTAGTAGATAGGTAGGTAGGTGGGTAGGTACGTTAATAGGTCAGGATATAAGCTGGTAGATAGATAGATAGATAGATAGATAGATAGATAGATAGATAGATAGATAGATAGATAGATAGATAGATAGATAGATAGATAGATAGATAGATAGATAGATAGATAGATAGATAGATAGATAGATAGATAGGGTTATTGTTAGGGTTAGGGCTGGTTATGGGTTATGGTTAGGGGTTAGTGTTGGGGTAGTGTTTAGGAATAGGGTTAGGGTTGGGTTCAGGGTTTTGGTTAAACTTAGTGTTAGGGTTAAGGTTTGGGATTAGAGTTACGATCAGTCATTGGGTTTAAGGATCAGGGTTATGATTCGGTGTTTGGGTTAGGGGTTAAGTTTAGGGGTTAAGTTTAAGGGGTTAGGGCTTCTAGTTACGGTTAGTGTAAATCGGTAAATGAGTGGGTTTGTTGGTTGGTGGGTGGGGAGACAGGTTCATAGATAGGTATTTCAGCTGGTAGTAGATAGGTAGGTAGGTGGGTAGGTACGTTAATAGGTCAGGATATAAGCTGGTAGATAGATAGATAGATAGATAGATAGATAGATAGATAGATAGATAGATAGATAGATAGATAGATAGATAGATAGATAGATAGATAGATAGATAGATAGATAGATAGATAGATAGATAGATAGATAGATAGGGTTATTGTTAGGGTTAGGGCTGGTTATGGGTTATGGTTAGGGGTTAGTGTTGGGGTAGTGTTTAGGAATAGGGTTAGGGTTGGGTTCAGGGTTTTGGTTAAACTTAGTGTTAGGGTTAAGGTTTGGGATTAGGATTACTGTTTGGGGTTAGGGTTACGGTTAGTGTTAGGGTTTAACGATCAGGATTATGATTCGGATTTTGGGTTAGGGGTTAAGTTTAGGGGTTAAGTTTAAGGGTTAGGGTTTCTAGTTACGGTTAGTGTAAATCGGGAAATGAGTGGGTGGGTTGGTTGGTGGGTGGGGAGATTGGTTGGTAGATAGGTATTTCAGCTGGGAGTAGATAGGTAGGTAGGTGGGTAGGTACGTTAATAGGTCGGGATATAAACTGGTAGGTAGGTATGTTGATAGATAGATAGATAGATAGATAGATAGATAGATAGATAGATAGATAGATAGATAGATAGATAGATAGATAGATAGATAGATAGATAGATAGATAGATAGATAGGGTTATTGTTAGGGTTAGGGCTGGGGTCTAGGTTTACGGTGAGGGTTATGGGTTTGGGTTAGGGGTTACTGTTGGGGTAGGGTTTAGGAATACGGTTAGGGTTGGGTTCAGGGTTTTGGTTAGGTTTAGTGTTAGGGTTAAGGTTTGGGATTAGGATTACTGTTCGAGGTTAGGATTAGGGTTACGGTTAGTGTTAGGGTTTAAGGATCAGGGTTATGATTCAGGTTTTGGGTTAGGGGTTCAGTTTAGGGGTTAAGTTTAAGGGGTTTGGGCTTCTAGTTACGGTTAGTGTAAATCGGTAAATGAGTGGGTGGGTTGGTTGGTGGGTGGGTAGATAGGTTCATAGATAGGTATTTAAACTGGTAGTAAGTAGGTGGGTAGGTACGTTAATAGGTCGGGAAATAAGCTGGTAGGTAGGTATGTTGATAGATAGATAGATAGATAGATAGATAGATAGATAGATAGATAGATAGATAGATAGATAGATAGATAGATAGATAGATAGATAGATAGATAGATAGATAGATAGATAGATAGATAGATAGATAGATAGATAGATGGGTTTAGGGATTTGGTTAGGTTCAGTGTTCGGGTTAAGGTTGGGGATTAGGGTTACTGTTAGGGGTTAGGGTTAGGGTTTGGGATTAGGGTTACTGTTAGGGGTTTTTGATTTAGGGTTAGGGTTTAGGGTTAGGGTTCAGGGTTCGGGTTAGGGGTAAGGGTTAGGTTTTGAGTATTAGGGTTAGGGTTAGGGTTAATGTTAGGGTTTGGGTAAGGGTTAGGGTTAGAGAGGATTATCATAGGGTTAAGGTTAGGGTTATGGTAGGGTTAGGGGTTAGGGGTTGGGGTTAGTGGCTTTGGTTATGGGTTAGGGGTTAGGGTTTGGGCTTAGTGTTGGGATTCGGGTTAGGGTTTAGTGTTATGGTTAGAGTTAGGGTTAGGGCTTAGTGTTGGTGTTCGAGTTCGGGCTTAGTGTTAGTGCTAGTGTTAGGGGTTGGGGATAAGGTTTGGGTAAGGGTAAGGGTTAGGGATTAGGCATAGGGTAGGGTTCGGGTGAGGTTTAGAGGTTTAGGGTTAGGGCTAGGTTTAGGGGTTAGGGTTAGGATTATGTTTAGAGGGTTAGGGCTAGGGTTAGGGTAAGGGTTAGGGTAAGGGTTAGGGTTAAGGGTCAGGGTTAGGTTAGGAGTTAGGCTAAGGGGTTAGGGTTAGAGAGGGTTAGGGTAGGGTTTACGTTATGTTTCGGGTTTATGGTTAGGGTTAGCGATTGGAGTTATGGTAGGGTTATGGGTAAGGTGTTGGTGTTACTGGCTTGGGTCAGGGGTTAGGGTTAGGGATTAAGGTGAGGGTTAGGGTACAGACATCGAGGTGGTGTCCTCGTACAAGTACCTGTGTGTTCACCTGAACAATAAACTTAACTGGAGTACTGACACTCACTCACTGTATAATAAGGGTCAGAGCAGACGCTATCTGCTCAGGAGGCTGAGGTCTTGTGGAGTGCAGGGGCCAGTCCTAAGGACTTTTTATGACACAGTAGTAGCCTCAGCTATTTTTCATGGGTTGGACAGGCTGATAAGAAAGGCGGGTTCTGTCCTAGGATGCCCCCTGGACTCAGTGGAGGTGGTGGTGGAGAGGAGGATGACAGCCAAGCTGTCATTGATGATGAAGAACCACTCCCACCCTCTACAGGGCACACTAAGATCACTAGAGAGCTCTTTCAGCGATCGGTTGCTTCACCCAAGATGCGTGAAGGAATGCTATCGCAGGTCCTTCCTGCCCACAGCCGTTGGACTGTATAACCAGCAATCCTCCCAGCAGACCACTCAAAGAACTCAAAGAACACAACAATCAAAATCTGGATGACCAATGTAATCTGCAGTTCTGTAGTTTGTAGTGTATAGTTTTGCAGTGTAAATATAACTGGAAATTTTTGATAATGTGATATATGTTAATATGGTTACCATATGTGAATATGTATATTTCCTATTTTGCATATGTTAATATGTATGCATATTATTTAAGCATTTATGTAAGACATCCCCTCCTCCTTGAGTCGTCACCTTATCGTGGTGGAGGGGTTTGTGTGTCCCAATGATCCTAGGAGCTAAGTTGTCTGGGGCTTTGTGCCCCTGGCAGGGTCACCCATGACAAACAGGTCTTAGGTGAGGGACCAGACAAAGGACGCTCACAGACCCTTAATGATGAATCAAAACAGTGGAGCACGTTTTTCCTTGCCCGGACGCGGGCCACCGGGGCCCCCCTCTGGAGCCAGGCCTGGAGGTGGGGCTCGAAGGCGAGCGCCTGGTGGCCGGGCCTGCACCCATGGGGCCCGATCGGGCACAGCCCAAAAGGACAACGTGGGTCCCCCTTCCCATGGGCTCACCACCTGTGAGAGGGGCCATAGGGGTCGGGTGCACTGTGAGCTGGGCGGTGGCCGAAGGCGGGGACCTTGGCGATCCGATCCCCGGCTACAGAAGCTGGCTCTTGGGACGTGGAATGTCACCTCTCTGGCAGGGAAGGAGCCCGAGCTGGTGTGTGAGGTGGAGAAGTTCCGACTAGATATAGTCGGGCTCACTTCCACACACAGCTTGGGCTCTGGTACCAGTCCTCTCGAGAGGGGTTGGACTCTCTTCCACTCTGGAGTTGCTCATGGTGAGAGATGCCGAGCAGGTGTGGGTATACTTATAGCCCCCCGGCTTGGTGCCTGTACATTGGGGTTCACCCCGGTGGACGAGAAGGTAGCCTCCCTCCGCCTTCGGGTGGGGGGACGGGTCCTGACTGTTGTTTGTGCTTATGCACCAAACAGCAGTTCAGAGTACCCACCCTTTTTGGAGTCCTTGAAGGGGGTACTGGAGAGCGCTCCCACTGGGGACTCCATCGTTCTGCTGGGGGACTTCAATGCTCATGTGGGCAATGACAGTGAGACCTGGAAGGGCGTGATTGGGAGGAACGGCCCCCCCAATCAGAACCCAATGGTGTTCAGTTATTGGACTTCTGTGCTCGTCACGGACTGTCCATAATGAACACCATGTTCAGACATAAGGGTGTCCATATGTGCACTTGGCACCAGGACACCCTAGGCCGCAGTTCAATGATTGACTTTGTGGTTGTGTCATCGGACTTGCGGCCGCATGTCTTGGACACTCAGGCGAAGAGAGGGGCGGAGCTGTCAACCGATCACCACCTAGTGGTGTGTTGGCTCCGATGGTGGGGGAAGATGCCGGTCCGACCTGGCAGACCCAAACGTATTGTGAGGGTCTGCTGGGAACGCCTGGCGGAATCCCCTGTCAGAAGGAGTTTCAACTCCCACCTCCGGCAGAACTTCACCCACATTCCGGGGGAGGCGGGGGACATTGAGTCTGAGTGGACCATGTTCCGAGCCTCCATTGTCGAAGCGGCCGACCGCAGCTGTGGCCGTAAGGTGGTCGGTGCCTGTCGTGGCGGCAACCCCAGAACCCGCTGGTGGACATCGGCGGTAAGGGATGCCGTCAAGCTGAAGAAGGAGTCCTATCGGGCCTTTTTGGCCTGTGGAACTCCTGAGGCAGCTCATAGGTACCGGCTGGCCAAGCGGAATGCAGCTTTGGTGGTTGTTGAGGCAAAAACTCGGGCGTGGGAGGAGTTCGGTGAGGCCTTGGAGGACAACTTCCAGACGGCTTCGAGGAGATTCTGGTCCACCATCAGACGTCTCAGGAGGGGGAAGTAGTGCAGCATCAACACTGTGTATAGTGGGGATGGGGCGCTGCTGACCTCAACTCGGGACGTTGTGACTCGGTGGGGAGAATACTTCGAAGACCTCCTCAATTCCGGCGACACGCCTTCCCATGAGGGAGCAGAGTCTGGGTTCTCTGAGGCGGGCTCTCCTATCTCTGGGGTTGAGGTCACCGAGGTAGTTAAAAAGCTCCTCGGTGGCAGGGCCCCGGGGTTGGATGAGATCCGCCCGGAGTTCCTAAAGGCTCTGGATGTTGTGGGGCTGTCCTGGTTGACACGCCTCTGCAACATCGCGTGGACGTCGGGGACAGTGCCTCTGGATTGGCAGACTGGGGTGGTGGTCCCCCTTTGTAAGAAGGGGGACCGGAGGGTGTGTTCCAACTACAGGGGGATCACACTCCTCAGCCTCCCTGGTAAGGTCTATTCAGGGGTTCTGGAGAGGAGGGTCCGTCGGGAAGTCGAATCTCGGATTCAGGAAGAGCAATGTGGTTTTCGTCCTGGCCGTGGAACA
>JABVMC010000063.1:15000-120298 GCA_013358685.1 Antennarius maculatus | reverse complement strand
TGTGTGTGTGGGGTGTGTGTGTGTGGGTGGTGGGGGTGTGTGTGTGTGTGTGTGTATGGTGTGTGTGGTGTGTGTGTGTGGGTGGTGTGGTGTGTTTGGTGTTGTGTGTGTGTGGTGAGTGTGTGAGTGTGTGTGTGTGTGTGTGTGTGTGTTTTGGGTGTGGTGTGTGTTTGGGTGTGTGTGTGGTGTGGGTGTGTGTGTGTGTGTGAGTGTGTGGTGTGTCTGTGTGTGTGTGTGTGTGTGGGTGTGTGTGTGTGTGTTTGTGTGGTGTGTGTGGTTGGGTGTGCGTGCGTGCGTGCGTGCGTGTGTGCGTGTGTGTGTGTGTGTGTGAATCACATCAACTAGTGTAAGTTTGTCAGATCAATACAGAATTAATTGGTTTTCATCATCAGACATCGCGTCAGTTTAGTTTTTACCCAGAAGGCTTTGGGGCCCCTGTCAGCTGTCGCTCAACATTTAACACGTTTAACTGACAAACATCATTTCTGGAGACGAGTTACCGTGACAACGGTTGTCAGGGTTGACGTTTATCCTCCGCTGCTTCTCTAGCAGCTGGAGCTGAACACGTGGTTCAAATCAATCAATCAATCAATCAATCAGTCAATGACAATAAAACTGTTAAATCCAAATGAACTCCCATCATTCAAGTTTCTTAGCAAATCTTAGCATGCTAACACGCTAACATGCTAAGTAAACTTTACTTTGAAAACATTGGAATGTTAGCGTAGCCGCTGTTAGCATGCTCCATTAGCGTCACATGACTGGAGGCGGCTGATGTGTTCAGTGAATAGAGATGAGATTGCTGCTGATTGGCTGGTGAGTCATTTAATGGATGAATCAATCAATCAGTATTGATCAGAGGAACCTGATGGATGGTGTCCGACTCTAGAACTCAAGTGTGTTTGGTTCCCGTGACAGGAAGCAGGAAGTGGTTGTGTCCTCACCGCCCAACTTCCTGTCTGCCTGAAATGTCATGATGGACTGTAGTTCAGATGTAAATCATTGTATTAGTGATCAATCATGAAAGTTATTGATTCATCAATAAGAATCCATGTCACACATCCATAATCAATACTTCACTGTTTGATGATGATGATGGTGATGGTGATGGTGATGTCATCGTTGTGTCAGAACCAGAGTCAGGTGGGTTGGCGTTCATTGTGGGGTGTTTCCTGTGTTGTCAGGTGCAGACGTTCTTTACGTTCTGCTGTGTGTCGTTTCCCCTTGCTGGGGGGTCCTGTGGACACTGGGGGGTCCTGTGGACACTGGGGGGTCCTGGGGGCTGCTGGGGGGTCCTGTGGACACTGGGGGGTCCTGTGGACACCGGGGGGTCCTGGGGGCTGCTGGGGGGTCCTGTGGACACTGGGGGGTCCTGGGGGCTGCTGGGGGTCATGTCTGAGCGTAAACACCTTGACGGGAGTTTGGGTCACTGTCTGGACCCCAGCCTGAATAATAGAAGCTGTGTCATGAATAAATCAGAGCCACAGAGGCTGGTGTTGGGGGGGCTGGTGCTTTTTGGGGGGGGTGGGGGGTCCTCGGTCTCATCAGCACCAGAGCGCTCTCTGCTGAGGAGGAGGATGGGAGGGTTTCAGTGTTCCAGTCTGTCTGCATCAGCATCACAGACGTGTGTGTGTGTGTGTGTGTGTGTGTGTGTGTGTGTGTCTGAAAATGAGCATCTTTGCCGCCCCCCCCCCCCCTCCAGGGCTTAAAGCTGCTGCTCTGGTGAGGTGGGACGTTGTCATGGTAACCGTGTCACAGCTTTGTGGGTGGTACGCTGGTGGTGAATGAACCAATGGGATGGTGCCCCCCACCCCTCTTTCAAGGACTTGAGGGATCTGGACCGGGTCAGAATCTGTCTCATCTAGTCCAGGACGACCTCCAGACGACCTTCATTCATCACCCGGATCAAAGGGTCAGAGGTCACGGTTCCTGATAAAGTTACTGGAGCTGAAATCAAATTCACTGAAGTCAAAAAATAGATTTTTTTAGAAATTTAATGTCAGAATTTCTTGTAAATAAAAAAAATAACTAATCCATGGGTGAAATAATTTAATAATTCCAGACATTTAAATCCTAACATTCAACATTTTTATAGATAATTTCATTTCACCTTGCTGATCTAAACATTAGCATCTAATTAGCATTATTGTTCACAAATCATTAGCGTCTAATTAGCATTACTATTCAGAGATAGATAGATAAATATATACTTTATTAATCCCGGAGGAAATTGCACAAAATAAATAAATCATAAATAATTAGCATCTAATTAGCAATACTGTTCATAAATCATTAGCATCTAATTAGCATAATTGTTCATAAATCAGTGACCTCCTTTCTATTTATTTCCATACTTTCTGTTTTATTCTATCAGCTGATGGCCGTCGGCTGCCAGGCTGGCATCACGGCCCCCCCAGCGCTCATCCTCTATGTAGGTCACATGTCTAATAACATATACGCTTAGTGGAGATCCTTCACCTCATCACAGACCTTTGGTCTGCAGTCACGTGACGCCGTACTCACGTTCTATTGGCTGACGCATCCGGAACACGTTTGATGAATGTGCATTAACAGGATGCTGGACTGTGGCAGCGGGGGCGAGCACGGGCAGCCCCCCCTGGCACTGTAGCTGTAACAGCTGCTCTGCCCACCCCCCCCACCACCATCATCCACCACTACTACCACACGACCGGGGGGGGGGGGCAGGCTGATGTAACCGCTTCCCCCCTCTGCTGCCAGCCAGTGTCACGTGACCCCACAGAGCTTGTCAAACCGCGTTAGCACCCCCCCCCCCGGGTGGAGAGAATCATAACATCATCAGCGCTCACCCCCACCCCCCCTAATGTTCCACAGCATCCAATCACAGTGGAGTGTGATCTCCAGATGTTCCTGCTCAGATGTTTCTCCATCAGGAGGGGTTTTCTGCTGGGGGGTGGATTCCCATCAGCCTTAGCTGTGCTGTGTGATTTCTAATCTTTTTCCTGGGGGGGGGGGGGGCTGCTAGTCAGAGCTCCTGTCTTGTTAGCACATGACAGCCAGGCTGTGAAGGACGGGCCAATCCTGGAGGTTTCCTGTGAAACTCCTTCCTAGAGAAGATCCTCCATGTGGAGACATAGAGCGTCTCCACATAGAGCGTCTCCACATAGAGCGTCTCCACATAGAGCGTCTCCACATAGAGCGTCTCCACATAGAGCGTCTCCACATAGAGCGTCTCCACATAGAGCGTCTCCACACGGAGCGTCTCCACATTGAGCGTCTCCACATAGAGCGTCTCCACATAGAGCGTCTCCACATAGAGCGTCTCCACATAGAGCGTCTCCACATAGAGCGTCTCCACACAGAGCGTCTCCACACAGAGCGTCTCCACATAGAGCGTCTCCACATAGAGCGTCTCCACATAGAGCGTCTCCACATAGAGCGTCTCCACATAGAGCGTCTCCACATAGAGCGTCTCCACACGGAGCGTCTCCACACAGAGCGTCTCCACATAGAGCGTCTCCACATAGAGCGTCTCCACATAGAGCGTCTCCACATAGAGCGTCTCCACATAGAGCGTCTCCACATAGAGCGTCTCCACATAGAGCGTCTCCACATAGAGCGTCTCCACATAGAGCGTCTCCACATAGAGCGTCTCCACACAGAGCGTCTCCACATAGAGCGTCTCCACATAGAGCGTCTCCACATGGAGCGTCTCCACATGGAGCGTCTCCACATAGAGCGTCTCCACACGGAGCGTCTCCACATAGAGCGTCTCCACATAGAGCGTCTCCACATAGAGCGTCTCCACACGGAGCGTCTCCACATAGAGCGTCTCCACATAGAGCGTCTCCACATAGAGCGTCTCCACATAGAGCGTCTCCACATGGAGCGTCTCCACATAGAGCGTCTCCACATAGAGCGTCTCCACATAGAGCGTCTCCACATAGAGCGTCTCCACATAGAGCGTCTCCACATAGAGCGTCTCCACACGGAGCGTCTCCACACGGAGCGTCTCCACACGGAGCGTCTCCACATAGAGCGTCTCCACATAGAGCGTCTCCACATGGAGCGTCTCCACATGGAGCGTCTCCACATAGAGCGTCTCCACATAGAGCGTCTCCACATAGAGCGTCTCCACATGGAGCGTCTCCACATAGAGCGTCTCCACATAGAGCGTCTCCACATAGAGCGTCTCCACATAGAGCGTCTCCACATAGAGCGTCTCCACACGGAGCGTCTCCACACGGAGCGTCTCCACATAGAGCGTCTCCACATAGAGCGTCTCCACATGGAGCGTCTCCACATAGAGCGTCTCCACATAGAGCGTCTCCACATAGAGCGTCTCCACATAGAGCGTCTCCACATAGAGCGTCTCCACATAGAGCGTCTCCACATAGAGCGTCTCCACATAGAGCGTCTCCACACGGAGCGTCTCCACATAGAGCGTCTCCACATAGAGCGTCTCCACATAGAGCGTCTCCACATAGAGCGTCTCCACATAGAGCGTCTCCACATAGAGCGTCTCCACATAGAGCGTCTCCACACAGAGCGTCTCCACATAGAGCGTCTCCACATAGAGCGTCTCCACATAGAGCGTCTCCACATAGAGCGTCTCCACATAGAGCGTCTCCACATAGAGCGTCTCCACACGGAGCGTCTCCACATAGAGCGTCTCCACATAGAGCGTCTCCACAAAGAGCGTCTCCACATAGAGCGTCTCCACATAGAGCGTCTCCACATAGAGCGTCTCCACATAGAGCGTCTCCACATAGAGCGTCTCCACATAGAGCGTCTCCACATAGAGCGTCTCCACACAGAGCGTCTCCACATAGAGCGTCTCCACATAGAGCATCTCCACATGGAGCGTCTCCACATGGAGCGTCTCCACATAGAGCGTCTCCACACGGAGCGTCTCCACATAGAGCGTCTCCACATAGAGCGTCTCCACATGGAGCGTCTCCACACGGAGCGTCTCCACATAGAGCGTCTCCACATAGAGCGTCTCCACATAGAGCGTCTCCACATAGAGCGTCTCCACATGGAGCGTCTCCACATAGAGCGTCTCCACATAGAGCGTCTCCACATAGAGCGTCTCCACATAGAGCGTCTCCACATAGAGCGTCTCCACATAGAGCGTCTCCACATGGAGCGTCTCCACACGGAGCGTCTCCACACGGAGCGTCTCCACATAGAGCGTCTCCACATAGAGCGTCTCCACATGGAGCGTCTCCACATCGAGCGTCTCCACATCGAGCGTCTCCACATAGAGCGTCTCCACACAGAGCGTCTCCACATAGAGCGTCTCCACACGGAGCGTCTCCACACGGAGCGTCTCCACACGGAGCGTCTCCACATAGAGCGTCTCCACACGGAGCGTCTCCACACGGAGCGTCTCCACACGGAGCGTCTCCACACGGAGCGTCTCCACATAGAGCGTCTCCACATAGAGCGTCTCCACATGGAGCGTCTCCACATAGAGCGTCTCCACATAGAGCGTCTCCACATAGAGCGTCTCCACATAGAGCGTCTCCACATAGAGCGTCTCCACATAGAGCGTCTCCACACAGAGCGTCTCCACATAGAGCGTCTCCACACGGAGCGTCTCCACACGGAGCGTCTCCACACGGAGCGTCTCCACATGGAGCGTCTCCACACGGAGCGTCTCCACACGGAGCGTCTCCACACAGAGCGTCTCCACACGGAGCGTCTCCACATGGAGCGTCTCCACATAGAGCGTCTCCACATAGAGCGTCTCCACACGGAGCGTCTCCACATAGAGCGTCTCCACATAGAGCGTCTCCACATAGAGCGTCTCCACATAGAGCGTCTCCACACGGAGCGTCTCCACACGGAGCGTCTCCACATAGAGCGTCTCCACATAGAGCGTCTCCACACGGAGCGTCTCCACACGGAGCGTCTCCACACGGAGCGTCTCCACATAGAGCGTCTCCACACGGAGCATCTCCACACGGAGCGTCTCCACATGGAGCGTCTCCACATAGAGCGTCTCCACACGGAGCGTCTCCACATAGAGCGTCTCCACATAGAGCGTCTCCACATAGAGCGTCTCCACACGGAGCGTCTCCACATAGAGCGTCTCCACATAGAGCGTCTCCACATAGAGCGTCTCCACATAGAGCGTCTCCACACGGAGCGTCTCCACATAGAGCGTCTCCACATAGAGCGTCTCCACATAGAGCGTCTCCACACGGAGCGTCTCCACACGGAGCGTCTCCACAAAGAGCGTCTCCACACGGAGCGTCTCCACATAGAGCGTCTCCACACGGAGCGTCTCCACACGGAGCGTCTCCACACGGAGCGTCTCCACAAAGAGCGTCTCCACACGGAGCGTCTCCACATAGAGCGTCTCCACACGGAGCGTCTCCACACGGAGCGTCTCCACACGGAGCGTCTCCACATAGAGTGTCTCCACATAGAGCGTCTCCACACGGAGCGTCTCCACATAGAGCGTCTCCACATAGAGCGTCTCCACATAGAGCGTCTCCACACGGAGCGTCTCCACATAGAGCGTCTCCACACAGAGCGTCTCCACACGGAGCGTCTCCACATAGAGCGTCTCCACATAGAGCGTCTCCACATGGAGCGTCTCCACACGGAGCGTCTCCACACAGAGCGTCTCCACACGGAGCGTCTCCACACGGAGCGTCTCCACATAGAGCGTCTCCACATAGAGCGTCTCCACATAGAGCGTCTCCACACGGAGCGTCTCCACACGGAGCGTCTCCACATGGAGCGTCTCCACATAGAGCGTCTCCACATAGAGCGTCTCCACATGGAGCGTCTCCACATGGAGCGTCTCCACATAGAGCGTCTCCACATAGAGCGTCTCCACACGGAGCGTCTCCACATAGAGCGTCTCCACATAGAGCGTCTCCACATGGAGCGTCTCCACATGGAGCGTCTCCACATAGAGCGTCTTCACATGGAGCGTCTCCACACGGAGCGTCTCCACACAGAGCGTCTCCACAAAGAGCGTCTCCACATAGAGCGTCTCCACATAGAGCGTCTCCACATAGAGCGTCTCCACATGGAGCGTCTCCACATAGAGCGTCTCCACATAGAGCGTCTCCACACGGAGCGTCTCCACACGGAGCGTCTCCACACGGAGCGTCTCCACATAGAGCGTCTCCACATAGAGCGTCTCCACATAGAGCGTCTCCACATAGAGCGTCTCCACACGGAGCGTCTCCACACGGAGCGTCTCCACATAGAGCGTCTTGCTGCAGAGCGATCCGTCTGCTAAGATTAGCATCAAACCAGGCTAGCCCTGTTCATCCGCCTGTGAGTCATGTTTACTGCTCATCGTGGCTTTAAGCGCCGTTTTCCTCCCCGTGATTAAAACTCATGCAGCTCCTCTGTCTGCAGCAGCAGTCAGTAGTTTTTAAAGTGTTTCTTGAATCCATAATCAATATTTCCCCTGATTTTCAATCAATAAAGGAATTGAGTTGTTTCTGCACATGGAAATTTTTAAACGTCTCAACCTAAAATTTCCTGCAGGAAAGTTGCACCAAATTTTCAAAGTTCCAAAAAGTTAAAGAAAGATTTGGAATGAAGTTTAGTTCCTGATCCATTCAGCATTCTGTTCACGCCTCGCAGGTAATCAGATTACATTTGGCACCAAACAGACACAGATGCAGGTGATTTCAGGGGTGGGGCTCCTGAAGAGGCCCCACGGTGGAAGACCCCCAGGGAATAAAATATATTTTGCATAATTTGCATAGAAGGGGGCGTGGCCTCTTTGTCCTGCTCAGAGCTGTTCACATGTAAACAGCTTTGTGTAAGTGGCTGCGTGCTGATTGGCTGTCGCTTTAACCTCAGGAGCAGCAGAGAACGCTGCTTCCTGCTGATGTCACCGTCCTCCGGCAAGTCTCTAAAACGCTGCGTCAGGGCTGGGCGGGGCATCAGGGCTGCCCCGCCCTCGCTGGCCTTTGATAGGCAGGTGTCGTTTTTGTTCCTTTAAGCTCCTCCTCCTCGGTCTTCCTCTCAATCTGTGACCTGCTTTGCCTCTAATGCCCCCCCCCCCCCCCCCCCAAACCCCCCCCCCCCTCACAATGGAGACGCTACCTGCTGATCCCATCTGGCGCCGGGTCTTTGTGAAAGTGCCTCCCACCTGTCTCAAACTGCCCCCGTTGCCCCACCGCCACATGATGTCTTTGGGGGCGCAGCTGGTGCCCTCCTCTGGGAGTGGCTATCATGTGTGCCCATGGGGGGGGGTTCTCCTGCCAGCTGCCAGGCCTTTGTGTGTCTGGAATGACTGGAGCTTGGAGCACGACCCCCCCCCCCCACCATAGAGGCCACGCCCCCTGGTTCTGAATAGATTGGAGCCCAGCCTCCAATCAGGACCATCCTGTCTGTCAGGGTGTCGGTTGTTCCCACACCCCCCCCAGGCCGCCGCCCGGCCTGCAGCGTTCGCCCCCTGCTGGCCGGTGGTGGCGCTGCAGCGCGGCGGCGCCTCCGGCGCTCGTCTCCGTTACGGATCGATCCTGTCGCTGCACGCGAGTCATTAGGGCCAATCAACACCCGTTACCGGGGTCAGGTCGCCATGGTGATTTAAGGGCGTCGGATTTGGCCTCAGGTTATTGTCACAGTCATGGGTGTCGATAAAGTTTTGGTGTGAATCCTCACAGACACATCTCTGTTGGGGCTCCGACCCGATCAGTAATCAATATGACGATCAATAGGACAGTCTCCATGTTTCTGCTGGTTCCCACCTGTCCTGATTTTCTGGTGACCTTTAACCTGGTGTAACCCCCCCCTTGCCCGTGTCACTTCCTTACTAATCCTCTTTAATGCATATTCACACGTGTCACTTCCTGTTGATGCTATCAGCTGTTTCCTGCTGCAGCTCGCTAACCGTCCCCCCCCCCCGACAGAACAACGACAACGAGACGCCGCTGCACTGCGCCGCCCAGTACGGCCACTCGGAGGTGGTGCGCCTGCTGCTGGAGGAGCTGACCGACCCCACCATGAGGAACAACCGCTTCGAGACGCCGCTGGACCTGGCGGCGCTCTACGGGCGGCTGGGCGTGGTCAAGCTGCTGCTGCGCGCCCACCCCAACCTGCTCAGCTGCAACACCAAGAAGCACACGCCGCTGCACCTGGCCTCCCGCAATGGACACCTGGCGGCGGTGGAGGTGCTGCTGCAGGCCGGCATGGACATCAACTACGAGGTCAGACCCGCGCGGGGGTCAAAGGTCGCTGATCGTGGCCCAAATGTGGGGGAACTTAATCTATTCTTTCAGCACTTCCTGTTGCTAAAATTAAAAAGTGTCGCTTTGCAAAGGAAATGCTGCGACGTAAATGTAGAGGTGGGCTAGCGCCCCCTGGTGGTCCCTCTGGTGAACGCGCGTCGTCCATCTGTCTGGAGACGTTTCTGCCCTACTTCTCTCTGCATGTCGATGTGGGGGGGGAGGGGGGCGTCGTTCAGGCCCCGCCTCCAGCAGGTTCCATCACAACGGCGCTGTGAGCCGGAAAATGTTTTAACCCCCCCCCCCTCCACCCCCTCCCCACCCCCAGAAACATCATCGTCAGTAGAAAAGGAGGCTGTGTGGAAATCCCAGCGTACGGTTTGATAAAACGTTCGGGCTGCAGGTTTAATCCAATCAATCCATCCGATAATAATAGAATACAATAATCCCTCGCTTATTCTTCAAGATGAACAGCTTCACTACATCGCAGATTTTTAGTAGGTCGTCATGTGATACCGTACGCACATGCTATTGGCTGACAGCATCCGGAAGTGTGCTACGTCCCGAGACTAACTGTAATAATCTAATAAACTTCCATCTGAACCCCCCCCCCGTGTGTGTGTGTGTGTGTGTGTGTGTGTGTGTGTGTGTGTGTGTCTTCTCCAGACGGAGAAAGGCTCTGCCCTCCATGAAGCCGCCCTGTTTGGGAAGACGGACGTGGTCCAGAAGCTCCTCAGAGCAGGTGAGGGTCAGGTCCACTCAGCAGCGTGTCTCCATCTGGGTGCTACAGGTGACACACCACCCTCGTGTCGTTCACCAGGCATCGACGTGAACATCCTGGACCAGAAGGGCCTGACGGCTCTGGACACGGTGAAGGACCTGCCCTCCAAGAAGAGCCAGCAGATCGCTGCTCTCATCCTGGGTGAGGACAGGATGTGAAGGAGGGTGTGTTCACGCTGCAGACGTAACGCAACGTCCTGTGTGCCTCTCTGCAGGTCACATGACTGGAAAACCCCCCGACATCGACCTGCCCCCCCCACCGATGCCTCCACCTCAGGAGAGCCCCGGCCCCCAGAGGAAGAGTAAGAGCTGGGGCGTTGGGTGTTAGCACAGGAAACGCAACAGGAAGTCTTTCTGGTGAAGAAACCTTCTAACGTCTGTCTGGTGGTTTCAGGTGAGGTGAGTCAGCTGATCTCAGGCCTGCAGCCCGACGAGGAGAGTCCCTACGAGGCTCTGTTCGAGGCTACCTCCAGCCTCTCCCTGGACAGCCTGACCAGCAGGAAGTCCTCCGACCGCGACTCAGGATGGACGGACAGCGACGCCGGAAAGGTGTCACACACACACACACACACACACACACACACACACACACACACACACACACACACACACACACAGGCAGCTGTGGTCAGACCCGTCACTGTCACGGAGCTTCCACTAGAGGGCGGTAGTGCTCCTCTATCTGGGCCTCAAACTTCTGCAGCAGGTTTCTTGTGGTTCATGTGATCCATCTCAGATGTTCCCCGAAACAAATGATGGATTTATTTGTAACTGTGATGAAGTGTTATTACAGATTTATTAATAACACATTTATTAATAACTGTGATGATGTGTTGTAACAGATTTATTAATAACACCTTATGAATAACGGATTATGTGATATTATAAAAGATTTACTAATAACACACTTATTAATAACTGTGATTAAGTGTTATAATGTATTTATTAATAACACATTTATTAATGACTGATGATGTGTTATAAATAACAGATTTATTATAACAGATTTATTAATAACACATTTATTAATGACTGATGATGTGTTATAAATAACAGATTTATTATAACAGATTTATTAACACATTTATAAATAACTGTGATGATGTGTTATAACAGATTTATTAATAACACATTATGAATAACTGATTATGTGTTATTTTAAAAGATTTATTAGTAACACATTTATTAATAACTGATTATGTGTTATTACAAAAGATTTATTACTAACACATTTATGAATAACTGTGATGAAGCGTTCTAACAGATTTATCAATAACACATTTATTAATGACTGTCAAGATGTGTTATAAATAACAAATTTATTATAACAAATTTATTAATAACACATTTATTAATAACTGTGATGATGTGTTATAACAGATTTATTAATAACACATTTATTAATAACTGATGATGTGTTATAACAAATTTATTAATAACACATTTATTAATGACTGATGATGTGTTATAAATCACAAATTTATTAACACATTATGAATAACTGATTATGTGTTATTTTAAGATTTATTAATAACACATTTATTAATAACTGTGATGATGTGTTATAAATAACAAATTTATTATAACAGATTTATTAATAACACATTTATTAATAACTGATGATGTGTTATAATAAATTTATTAACACATTTATTAATAACTGATTATGTGTTATTATAATAGCTTTATTAATAACACGTTTATTAAGAATTGTGATGAAGTGTTATAACAGATTTATTAGTAACTGTGATGATGTGTTATTAATAACAGATTTATTAATAACTGTTTTCTTTGTGTCTTTGTGAACGTCTGCAGAAGGATCGCCCCGCCCAGCCGTTACATCCCGCCCCCGGTCACGAGGAGGAGGTGAGCTCAGCGGTGATGAAGATGAAATCTGCCTTCAGCTGCAGCCAATCACACGCTGCTCTTCCTCTGCAGACCCTGAACACGGATGACGGCCTGGAGGCCAGAGGCGAGGAAGAGGAGGATCACACGTATGAACTGCTGCTGACGGCGCAGACCAAAGTCCCACCCCCCAGCCAGGAGCCCCAGTCCAGTAAAGGTGTGTGTGTGTGTGTGTGTGTGTGTGTGTGCGCCATACATCAGCAGACTGCTATTAATTACAGCTGATGGATGCCGCTGCGTGTAATGGGATTAAACGGGATTATATGCAGGATTATATGATGACATCTGGATTCTGGACTGTTGATGCTTCAGAGCCATCAGGCCGTCCTGCTGAGTCAGCGTCTGTGACACCTCAGAACGGCCCCTGGAGCTGGGGGGGTGGAGCTAAATGGCTGATGCGTCACCAGTGTCTGGGGTGGGGGCGGGGGGGGCGGGGGGGCGGGGGGGGATTATCTGATCTCTGCTTCCATAGGATGTTGAAGGATTCGTTTGTGTTGAACTGCTGGTTTAGCTTTTAAAAGGGGGGTAATCTGAAGGGGGACTTGTGATGCATCATGGGTAATGTATGCAGGCGCTGTTCTGTGTCCTAACCAGGTGTGTTCTGTGTCTGCAGATGAGAGCGCCGCCCTATCATCGCTCCTACCTCAGGTAAACGTCCTTATTCTGTCAGAAACGCTTCTCTAATCTGCCTCCACCCCCCTGCTGCCCCCTGCTGCCCCCCTGTTGCCCCCAGCTGCCCCCCGGTGGCTGCTTTATGTTCAGGTTAGATGAGGCGTGGTCCTCAGACGCCGGTGGTAATAACTGTCAGCACCGTGGAGCGTCTGCCCCCAGAGCTGACGCAGACAGAACGGCCCCCCAGCGCCGCTATCCATCAGCCGCCGTCACCACAACGCTTCGGAGACGCCACTAAACTCTAAACTCCTTCCTGTCTCACCTCAGCACAAAGCCGCCGCCCCCAACGACCTGAGAGCCCCGAGCGGCGTGAAAGACACGCTGCCCCTCCCTGGACACGGGGGCCCCGGGGGGCCCGGAGGTGAGTGAGAGCCACCTTCATGATCGTTATTCCTCCGTTTTGGTCCGGCTCTAATGTCAGACATGATTCAGGTGAGATTGAATGTGGGTGGGGTCACACCCCCCCAGCGCTGCAGCAGGTGGAGGTTGTAAGTGTCCAGTCAGCGTTTTTATGAGCTGTTGTGTGTCGCCCAGAGGGGCGGGGTTTATTTGTTGGTTATCAGCAGCAACATCCCATCACTTCCTGTGGAGCGTCATAAATAATGGTTACCATAGCGACGTGATGTGAGTCAGTGGCTGCTGCTCGCCTAACAGGCTAATGAACAGCGATCAATCACCATCAATCACCTGTGTTCAGGTGGGGATTGATTGATTGATTGATTGATTGATTGATTGATTGATTGATTGATTGATTGACTGATTGATTGACTGACTGACTGATTGATTGACTGATTGATTGACTGATTGATTGATTGACTGATTGATTGATTGACTGACTGACTGATTGATTGACTGATTGATTGACTGATTGATTGATTGATTGATTGATTGATTGATTGATTGATTGATTGATTGATTGTGACAGACGTGGTCGTCAGAAACGTGTTTTTACTCCCAGACGTGAAAACACCCGACGGTCTGTGACGCGAGGAGTTCAAGTGTTCTGAGAGGAAATCAGACTTTCCAGCGTCGACTCAGAGCGTGTAGATGGGGGGTGGGGGGGAGGGGGGGAGGGGGGGAGGGGGCGCTGCAGCTGCACACGCATCACAAACATGACATCATGGGTGAAATGTGAAGCCAAACGAAACACAGCCACGCCCCTGTGTGACCCCACCCGCCTGAGCAGGAGCTGAAGGGGTTAACGGTGGTGATGCTCACTGGGCGTTCCCTCTTTTCTGCCCCCCCCCCCCCCCGGTAGGGAACAATCCCAGTTCTGTTCGGGGGTGTGTGGGTGGTTTCTTAACTGTCCTGCTCTGAGAGTCGGCCCTCAGTCGGTTCCAGCCCCCCCCCCCAGCTGACTGCGTCCCTCTCGTTTCCAGATGCCCCCCCGCTGAGTCAGGAGGGCGGCGTCCCGGAGCAGTTCACCGGCCTCCTGCACGGCTCCTCCCCCGTGTTCGACAGCCGCGAGGAGCCCCCCCGGGTGCCGGGCGTCCAGCCAGAGTCCAGGAAGCCCCACAGGGCCAAGGAAGTGGGCGTGGCTGCGCCGGGGCGGCCCAATATGGCCGCCATCCTGACCGACTGTGACCCCAAAGCCATCTACGCCACTGTGAACAAGGAGCCCCGGGACACGGGGGCCGGGGCCCCGGTCCGGACGCGCCCCGGCGACCTGAAGCTGGCCCGCAGCCTCTCCAAGTCGGACTCGGACCTGCTGGTGTCGCCCCCTGCTGACGAGGAGGCCGGGCTGGGGAACCGCAGCGAGTCCGTCTCC
This sequence comes from Antennarius maculatus, assembly GCA_013358685.1. Taxonomy (NCBI): domain Eukaryota; kingdom Metazoa; phylum Chordata; class Actinopteri; order Lophiiformes; family Antennariidae; genus Antennarius; species Antennarius maculatus. Next base: position 105,985 of record JABVMC010000063.1, on the reverse strand, counting down.
GACTGCAGCGCCGGCAAGAAGCGTCTGGAGAAGTCTCCGTCCTTCACGTCTGAGTGGGACGAGGTAGGTGGGACGCCCCCCCCCCGCCGGGCTTGCGCCGTCGCCTCATCGCCCGCCTGTCGTCGCCACGGCGACACAACGCTACTGTGATTTGTTTCCTCAATCCCGTCGTGTTTGATCAGAGGAGTCTGGGGATTGAGGAAGAAAACGTGATCTGCACATCCGTGTTTTGTTTTAAGGCCTTTAAATCCGTCTTTGGTTTCCATGGAGACGACCTCCTGCGTAAACAAACAGAAGAACCAGGTGAAGTCGTGTCTTAGTTGCATCTCGTAACTCAATGATCGTCACCCGGCTCCAACAGTCGTCCCATTGTTAGCAGGATTAGCTCCATCCGCTAACCCCCCCCAGCATCAGCTGTTTACCAGCGACTCGTTGTTCTCCCTGGGGGTGTTTTTAATGAAATGAGTGCACATTTAAAAAACATTTAAGTAGATCATAATTGCTAAATATATTTCCTTTTATCGTTTACCAGTTGAAAGGGTTCTTTTTTATTCCTCTGAGCAGGATAAACTGCCCCCCAACCCTCACGTCGTCCTCTTTAGTGAAATTATTTTTTATCATCTAACTTTTTTTGTCGTTTTCATTTTATTTTCAACCACTCCCCATGTCTAAACTCTTCCATGACTCATTCCCTTTGGATTAAAACACCAGCTGACATTAAGCATGACTGAACCGGTGAAGTGAAAGCAGGTGGCGCCCCCTGCTGTTCAGAAAAGTTTTTATCTCAGCTGATTGGAATCTGATTTTGATCGATTCAAATCCGTCCGGGACTCAGATGTTGGTGCCAAATTAAATTTGGTATGTTTAGTTTTTGAAACGTTTATTTTCCAGCCTTAAAATGATTCATCCAGTATGTTTGAGTCTAAGCTGTTCAAACATTTTAAAAATTAAAAAAAAGACAGTCATACTGTATAAAATCAATATAGGCGTTACACCAGAGTCATACAGTATCAGCCTGTCATCATCTTCTAACTTTAATTTTTTATTTAATTACTAAACTGTAATATAAATACATTAGGGTTATTTATCTAAAAATGTCACAACTGAAATCCAGAGGAAGCAACACGTCAGACGTTGATATTTCATGTTATTTCATTTCATTTTTTCTCACTTAAAGCTTTACAAGGATTTAAATCTGTTTTTTTTTTTAAATGAGGCCCACCGATTAAACCTGTTATTGATAATAATAATAATAATAATCATGAACACATTACTGCCCCCTGGTGGACAGGCGGAGCAACAGCGCCTCTGAATGACTTCCAATACGACACCCGCCTCACTCAGCACCAGGTGCTGCCGACCTGATTGATTTATCACTCGAATATTAATTACAATCGAAACGCACCAAAACAATACGTCTGGTGTCCTTCAACAAATAATTTATTGATTAATTTAAAGTGAAAGATGATTGTGATGCTGCTCGTTTCTCAGCAGGTAGGGGGTGGGGTGATGGTAGGGGGCGGGGTGATGGTAGGGGGCGGGGTGATGGTAGGGGGTGGGCAGCTCCAGACAGGACAGAGGGTCTCCGTCCTCGGCTGCGTTCCATTCCAATATGTCGCTCTGGTGCAGATCGATCAATCAATCGATCTAGAGGCGTATCCTGATGAAGTCACCAACATAACTGACTACACTAGCGTACCTGAATCCAGGTGAGGACAGGTGAGGGGGACGTGAGGTAAACCACAAACTTTGTCTCAGCAGAAACCAGAGACGTCATCCAGAACAGGAGGAACATCTAACGACGGAGTAAGATCAGAACCCGTCCAGTGGCGTGGGGGGGCTCTGGTCTCTGCTGGGGGGGCTCTGGTCTCTGCTGGGGGGGCTCTGGTCTCAGGTGTCATCAAGCCGTTCACAATGACATCATTTCCTGTTCCCGAAGCTTCATTCATGGAGTTGAAATGACCTGACAGGTGTAGAAGTAGCATGTGGTCAGGATGTTAGCGGCTACACTAGCAGCATGTGGTCAGGATGTTAGCGGATACACTAGCAGCAGGTGGTCAGGATGTTAGCGGATACACTAGCAGCAGGTGGTCAGGATGTTAGCGGCTACACTAGCAGCAGGTGGTCAGGATGTTAGCGGCTACACTAGCAGCATGTGGTCTGGATGTTAGCGGCTACACTAGCAGCATGTGGTCTGGATGTTAGCTGCTACACTAGCAGCAGGTGGTCTGGATGTTAGCGGCTAGTCTAGCAGCAGGTGGTCAGGATGTTAGCGGCTACACTAGCAGCATGTGGTCTGGATGTTAGCGGATACACTAGCAGCAGGTGGTCAGGATGTTAGCGGCTACACTAGCAGCATGTGGTCTGGATGTTAGCGGATACACTAGCAGCAGGTGGTCTGGATGTTAGCGGCTACGCTAGGAGATCAGTCCATGCATCCTACAGAGATGCATGAAGACATGGGAATGGGGGCTCCTGTCAGATTGGGGGGGTCTGGTCTCCTGTCAGTTTGGGGAGTCTGGGCTCCTGTCTCCGTTTCTGGAGATGCCTTCATAGATGGTGTTCATACATCTCGTCCTCTTGCTGACCCTGTGGTTTCTTCTGGGGGGGTGATGGAGCGCTGCTGCTCTATGGTTGAGGGTTTGTTTCTCTGGTGAAAGGTTGAGGAACCCTGACGACCTTCTCTCAGGTTCTGATCTCCTCTTCTTCTCCTGTCCCCAGATCGAGAAGATCATGACGCTGATCGGTGCCGGGATCGACTTCTCCAGAGACCAGCAGTACGCCACCCCAGGTAGAGTCACTGACCAGCAGTTCCCCCCAGGTAGAGTCACTGACCAGCAGTACCCCCCCAGGTAGAGTCACTGACCAGCAGTTCCCCCCAGGTAGAGTCACTGACCAGCAGTACCCCCCCAGGTAGAGTCACTGACCAGCAGTTCCCCCCAGGGTAGAGTCACTCTGGTCCGACCCCCCAGGTTTGGAACCAACTCCTGCTGAGTTGGTGGGTTTGTTCTCCAGGGAGGTGTTGTGGGCTGGGGCTTCATCTGTTCTATACCAATACTTTGATTTGGATCTTTGCCCTGGGGGGGAATCTAGCAGGCTTAAAGATGTGGTCGATGAGGGGGGGTCCGATCAGGGGTAAGGGACTCTAACGTGGCTGGACATGGGTTCCAACGGGGCGGTGAGGAGATGACAGGGTTTTCATGTTTTCCTGGTCAGAGGGGGGGTTTGGTTTGTTCTGCTTGTCTTCAGCTGGTGGGGGGGAGGCTAATTCCTGGTTTCTAAAGCTGAGGTGTGTTGTCATTGTGAACATGGAGCTGCCTGTGGGACCTGACAGGGAAACAACAACCTTCTCCAGCTGGACCAATCCCCCCCCAGCAGAGAAACGTGTCCCAGAGAACTGTTTCCTGTGGGGGCGGGGCTCCACTGATGAAGAGGAGGAGGCAGTTTAAGTATGCATTGGTTTATTGTTTCATTGTTGGCTGGCTGGTTGGTTGGTTGGTTTGTCTGTTGGCTGGTTGGTTGGTTGGTCAGTTGGTTGGTTGGTTGTTGGTTGGTTGGTTAGTTGGTTGGTTGGTCAGTTGGTTGGTTGGTTGTTGGTTGGTTGGTTGGTTGGTTGGTCAGTTGGTTGGTTGGTCTGTTGTTCCGTTGGTTGGTTGGTTGGTTGGTTGGTTGGTCTGTTGGTTGGTCGGTTGGTTAGTTGGTCTGTTGGTTAGTCTCTTGGTTGGTCTGTTGGTTGGTTGGTTGATTGGTTGGTCTTTTGGTTGCTTGGCCTGTCGGTTGGTTGGTCTGTTGGTTGGTCTGTTGGTTGGTTGGTCTGTTGGTTGGTTTGTTGGTTGGTTGGTTGGTCTGTTGGTTGGTCCATTAGTTGGTTGGTCTGGTGGTTGGTTGTTTGGTCTGTTGGTTGGTCCATTAGTTGGTTGGTCTGGTGGTTGGTTGGTTGGTTGGTTGGTCTGTTGGTTGGTCCATTAGTTGGTTGGTTTGTTGGTTGTTTTGTCTGTTGGTTGGTCCATTAGTTGGTTGGTCTGGTGGTTGGTTGGTTGGTCTGTTGGTTGGTCCATTAGTTGGTTGGTCCATTAGTTGGTTGGTCTGTTGGTTGGTCCATTGGTTGGTCTGGTGGTTGGTTGGTTGGTTGGTCTGTTGGTTGGTCGATTAGTTGGTTGGTTTGTTGGTTGGTCTGTTGGTTGGTCTTTTGGTTGGTTTGTTGGTTGGTCTGTTGGTTGGTCTGTTGGTTGGTTGGTCTGGTGGTTGGTTGGTTGGTTGGTCTGTTGGTTGGTCCATTAGTTGGTTGGTCTGGTTGTTGGTTGGTTAGTTGGTTGGTTGGTCAGTTTGTTGGTTGGTCTGTTGTTCCGTTGGTTGGTTGGTTGATTGGTTGGTTGGTCTGTTGTTCCGTTGGTTGGTTGGTTGATTGGTTGGTTGGTCTGTTGGTTGGTCTGTTGGTTGGTCGGTTGGTTGGTTGGTCTGTTGGTTAGTCTCTTGGTTGGTTGGTTGATTGGTTGGTCTTTTGGTTGCTTGGCCTGTCGGTTGGTTGGTCTGTTGGTTGGTCTGTTGGTTGGTTGGTCTGTTGGTTGGTTTGTTTGTTGGTTGGTTGGTCTGTTGGTTGGTCCATTAGTTGGTTGGTTTGTTGGTTGGTTGGTCTGTTGGTTGGTCCATTAGTTGGTTGGTCTGGTGGTTGGTTGGTTGGTCTGTAGGTTGGTCCATTAGTTGGTTGGTCCATTAGTTGGTTGGTCTGTTGGTTGGTAAATTGGTTGGTCTGTTGGTTGGTTGGTTGGTTGGTCTGTTGGTTGGTCCATTAGTTGGTTGGTTTGTTGGTTGGTCTGTTGGTTGGTCTTTTGGTTGGTTTGTTGGTTGGTCTGTTGGTTGGTCTGTTGGTTGGTTGGTCTGGTGGTTGGTTGGTTGGTTGGTTGGTCTGTTGGTTGGTCCATTAGTTGGTTGGTCTGGTTGTTGGTTGGTTAGTTGGTTGGTTGGTCAGTTTGTTGGTTGGTCTGTTGTTCCGTTGGTTGGTTGGTTGATTGGTTGGTTGGTCTGTTGTTCCGTTGGTTGGTTGGTTGATTGGTTGGTTGGTCTGTTGGTTGGTCTGTTGGTTGGTCGGTTGGTTGGTTGGTCTGTTGGTTAGTCTCTTGGTTGGTTGGTTGATTGGTTGGTCTTTTGGTTGCTTGGCCTGTCGGTTGGTTGGTCTGTTGGTTGGTCTGTTGGTTGGTTGGTCTGTTGGTTGGTTTGTTGGTTGGTTGGTTGGTTGGTCTGTTGGTTGGTCCATTAGTTGGTTGGTTTGTTGGTTGGTTGGTCTGTTGGTTGGTCCATTAGTTAGTTGGTCTGGTGGTTGGTTGGTTGGTCTGTTGGTTGGTCCATTAGTTGGTTGGTCCATTAGTTGGTTGGTCTGTTGGTTGGTCCATTGGTTGGTCTGGTGGTTGGTTGGTTGGTCTGTTGGTTGGTCCATTAGTTGGTTGGTCTGTTGGTTGGTTGGTCTGTTGGTTGGTCTGTTGGTTGGTTGGTCTGTTGGTTGGTCTGTTGGTTGGTCTGTTGGTTGGTTGGTCTGTTGGTTGGTCTGTTGGTTGGTCTGTTGGTTGGTCTGTTGGTTGGTCCTTTAGTTGGTTGGTCTGTTGGTTGGTCTGTTGGTTGGTTGGTCTGTTGGTTGGTCTGTTGGTTGGTCCTTTAGTTGGTTGGTCTGTTGGTTGGTCTGTTGGTTGGTTGGTTGGTCTGTTGGTTGATTGGTCGGTTGGTTGGTCCATTAGTTGGTTGGTCTGGTGGTTGGTTGGTTGGTCTGTTGGTTGGTCCATTAGTTGGTTGGTCTGGTGGTTGGTTGGTTGGTTGGTTGGTCTGTTGGTCCATTAGTTGGTTGGTTTGTTGGTTGGTTGGTCTGTTGGTTGGTCCATTAGTTGGTTGGTCTGGTGGTTGGTTGGTTGGTCTGTTGGTTGGTCCATTAGTTGGTTGGTCCATTAGTTGGTTGGTCTGTTGGTTGGTCCATTGGTTGGTCTGGTGGTTGGTTGGTTGGTCTGTTGGTTGGTCCATTAGTTGGTTGGTTTGTTGGTTGGTCTGTTGGTTGGTCTGTTGGTTGGTCCATTAGTTGGTTGGTCTGGTGGTTGGTGGGTCTGTTGGTTGGTCCATTAGTTGGTTGGTCTGTTGGTTGGTCTGTTGGTTGGTTGGTTTGTTGGTTGGTCTGTTGGTTGGTCTGTTGGTTGGTCTGTTGGTTGGTCCTCTAGTTGGTTGGTCTGTTGGTTGGTCTGTTGGTTGGTCTGTTGGTTGGTCTGTCGGTTGGTCCTTTAGTTGGTTGGTCTGTTGGTTGGTCTGTTGGTTGGTTGGTCTGTTGGTTGGTCTGTTGGTTGGTTGGTTGGTCTGTTGGTTGGTCTGTTGGTTGGTCCTTTAGTTGGTTGGTCTGGTGGTTGGTCTGTTGGTTGGTCCATTAGTTGGTTGGTCTGTTGGTTGGTCTGTTGGTTGGTTGGTCTGTTGGTTGGTCTGTTGGTTGGTCCTTTAGTTGGTTGGTCTGTTGGTTGGTCTGTTGGTTGGTTGGTTGGTTGGTTGGTCTGTTGGTTGGTCTGTTGGTTGGTTGGTTGGTTGGTTGGTCTGTTGGTTGGTTGGTTGGTCTGTTGGTTGGTCTGTTGGTTGGTTGGTCGGTTGGTTTCCTTTGTATCTCATTCCAGCTGTCTCTTCGTCTCTCCTGAATGTCTCACCTGAGTTTGTGGCGGCCCCTGGTGGCGGCTCTGGGTATGACGCCTGAGTTAAGCTGGACTGAGGTGTTTAACATGAGCCGGCGTTCGGGTTGGGGGGGTGGGGGGGTCAGGACTGTCCGCTGCAGTGAAGACAGACGTTAGCGCTCCATCACTCGTCTCCTGCGTCAGTCGTGCCCTCAGCTCTGTCTTGAAGGAGCTGCTGTCTGGAGTCCCTCAAGGGATTCCATGGAGACGTGAGAAGCTACACACCCCTCTGCCCCCCCCAGCGGTGACTGGACAGCTGATTGGCTCAGTGCCGGCGGTACTTTCCTCGTCTCCTAATGGGATACTGGAGCCCATAGCGATGAAGGGGGGTGGGGGGGTTGGGGGCAGAGCAGAAACACACCCACCAAGAGGAGCCGCCTGCACTGTGTGGAGCGAGGGAGGGGGGGGGGAGGAAGGACGATGTCAGAGCGAGGGAGGGAGGGGGGAGGGAGGAGCGTTGAAGAGAGGGAGCAGAGGAGCAGAGCTCTGAACAGCCGGGATAACAGGAGCATCTTTAGGATGGGGGGGCGTCACTCAGCCCAGACGGACCATGGGGGGCTGCTGCTGAGGAGGCAACCCTGGAGCTCCACCCCCCTGTGATGAAGCTGAGTGGATCCTGACTGGATTCGTTTCCCCCCCGTTTCATCGTGAAGCTGCTGGAGTGAAGAAACACAGTCTGATCCAGGATGGGGGGGTTCATTCCCCTTACAGAACGGAGACTAGGGGGGGTTAGTTTGTAAAGTTCTCAGCTGGCTCCAGGTCATTTTCTGAAGGACCTGCTGCCCCCTACTGGTGTGGAGTCTAATCACACCAGCTGTCTGTTGATTGGTCGTCTGTCTGGGGTGTTGCCGGCGTTAGCGGCTAGTCTTCTAGCGACGGAGGGTATCTCTTCTTAGTTTTGCCCCCTTTACCCGAGACCCGGTGGGGGGTCTGTCTCTGGTGACGGTCGCGTGGCCCCCGCTGGAGCCGACACGCCCTCCGGAGGGCACGCTGCCTCCCCCGCCGTGCTGCTGCCGGTGCGCCCTCTGCTGGCCGGGGGCGATGTGGCGATGCCACGCGTCGGGGTCGGGGTGCCGCTGCTACCGGCTGAAAGGGTTCTCCCTCCTGAAGCGCCTCCCCCTGTCGGCAGGAGCGTCGGTCCGGATGCTGGAGCAGCCGGTGGGCGACTGGCTGGACCGCGTGGGGCTCCCCCAGTACGAGAGCAAGCTGCTGCTCAACGGCTTCGACGACCTGCACTACATGGTGAGTCCCGTCTGCCATTGGTGAGTCCCGTCTGCCATTGGTGAGTCCCGTCTGCCATTGGTGAGTCCCGTCTGCCATTGGTGAGTCCCGTCTACATGTGACTCTTCACTGACTCGTGTTGCTGTTCTTCTAACATGCCTGCTTACATGTTTGTGTCTCTGAGCATGAATCCAACTGATAGCAACGTCCATTAGCAGCCAGATGATCCCTTTAGCTATGAAACACTATTAGCATGACTCACGCTAGCTTTATCCTGAGACAATTGGGGGGGTTCTGATGCTTCACCTCCTTCAGAATGAAGTCCTAGTGGGAGAACCTACCCTGAAACAACGCTGGTGTCTCCTGGTCATGCTGAAGTTGAGTTAATAAAACACAAACACGGGTTCCTTGTTGGGTCTGATTCTCGGTCTTAAACTCTAGAGGAGGGTCGGTCTCGTCTGACGGGAGTTGAGGGTTGATTGGACGGTTGAGAACACCTGACTCTTGGACTCACTACCATCAGACACTGGGGGGGGTAACTGTTTCAGTCTGAACACACATCATGACCTCCACCCAGCAGCGGGTTAACGTGGTCCAGCCTGTCAGCAGGATGTCGTCCCAGCAGGTTTTGATGAATCCTATTGGGTAGGTCGGACTTGGCCTGTGAAACAACCCATTAGATTTTGGCGGTGATCCGAGAACCGTCCATGAAGACCCGGTGGTCCTTCATCTGCTGTTGGTTTCCTGGTCTCCACACGTTAGCTTGCTGAAGTTGTTTTTATAGCAGTGAGTGGATGTTTGATTCGCTGAGCCAATCATTTGAGGCTCAAGAGTCGCTCCTGAAGGCAGACATGTGTCGTCTTCATAGTCCCAATGAAAAAACCGGGTTTTGCTGCTTTTTGTCCCATGTTTGGGGTGTTTTCATGAAGATCCAACGAGTCCCTCAGTCTTAGAAATCATCTTCATGCAAACTAATACGAGCCATCATTCTGTCAGAGAGTTTATCTTTGTCTCCTCAGAGACATCTATAACCCTGAGCTGTAATAAAGCATCTATAACCCTGAGCCGTAATAAAGCATCTATAACCCTGAGCCGTAATTAATCATCTATAACCCTGAGCCGTAATAAATCTTCTATAACCCTGAGCCGTAATAAAGCGTCCATAACCCTGAGCCGTAATAAAGCGTCTATAACCCTGAGCCGTAATAAAGCGTCCATAACCCTGAGCCGTAATAGATCGTCTATAACCCTGAGCCGTAATAAAGCGTCTATAACCCCCCTTGCCGTAATAAAGCATCTATAACCCTGAGCCGTAATAAAGCGTCTATAACCCTGAGCCGTAATAAAGCGTCTATAACCCTGAGCCGTAATAAAGCGTCCATAACCCTGAGCCGTAATAAAGCGTCTATAACCCTGAGCCGTAATAAAGCGTCTATAACCCTGAGCCGTAATATAGCGTCTATAACCCTGAGCCGTAATAGAGCGTCTATAACCCTGAGCCGTAATAAAGCGTCTATAACCCTGAGCCGTAATCGAGTGTCTATAACCCTGAGCCGTAATAGAGCGTCTATAACCCTGAGCCGTAATAGAGCATCTATAACCCTGAGCCGTAATAGAGCATCTATAACCCTGAGCCGTAATAGAGCATCTACAACCCTGAGCCGTAATAGAGCATCTATAACCCTGAGCCGTAATAGAGCATCTATAACCCTGAGCCGTAATAAAGCATCTATAACCCTGAGCCGTAATAAAGCGTCCATAACCCTGAGCCGTAATAAAGCGTCCATAACCCTGAGCCGTAATAAAGCGTCTATAACCCTGAGCCGTAATAAAGCGTCCATAACCCTGAGCCGTAATAGAGCGTCTATAACCCTGAGCTGTAATAGAGCGTCTATAACCCTGAGCCGTAATAAAGCGTCTATAACCCTGAGCCGTAATAAAGCGTCTATAACCCTGAGCCGTAATAAAGCGTCTATAACCCTGAGCCGTAATAGAGCGTCTATAACCCTGAGCCGTAATAAAGCGTCTATAACCCTGAGCCGTAATCGAGTGTCTATAACCCTGAGCCGTAATAGAGCGTCTATAACCCTGAGCCGTAATAGAGCATCTATAACCCTGAGCCGTAATAGAGCATCTATAACCCTGAGCTGTAATAGAGCATCTACAACCCTGAGCCGTAATAGAGCATCTATAACCCTGAGCCGTAATAGAGCATCTATAACCCTGAGCCGTAATAAAGCATCTATAACCCTGAGCCGTAATAAAGCGTCCATAACCCTGAGCCGTAATAAAGCGTCCATAACCCTGAGCCGTAATAAAGCGTCTATAACCCTGAGCCGTAATAAAGCGTCCATAACCCTGAGCCGTAATAGAGCGTCTATAACCCTGAGCTGTAATAGAGCGTCTATAACCCTGAGCCGTAATAAAGCGTCTATAACCCTGAGCCGTAATAAAGCGTCCATAACCCTGAGCCGTAATAGAGCGTCTATAACCCTGAGCTGTAATAGAGCGTCTATAACCCTGAGCCGTAATAAAGCGTCTATAACCCTGAGCCGTAATAAAGCGTCCATAACCCTGAGCCGTAATAGAGCGTCTATAACCCTGAGCCGTAATAAAGCGTCTATAACCCCCCTTGCCGTAATAAAGCATCTATAACCCTGAGCCGTAATAAAGCGTCTATAACCCTGAGCCGTAATAAAGCGTCTATAACCCTGAGCCGTAATAAAGCGTCCATAACCCTGAGCCGTAATAAAGCGTCTATAACCCTGAGCCGTAATAAAGCGTCTATAACCCTGAGCCGTAATAAAGCGTCTATAACCCTGAGCCGTAATAGAGCGTCTATAACCCTGAGCCGTAATAAAGCGTCTATAACCCTGAGCCGTAATCGAGTGTCTATAACCCTGAGCCGTAATAGAGCGTCTATAACCCTGAGCCGTAATAGAGCATCTATAACCCTGAGCCGTAATAGAGCATCTATAACCCTGAGCCGTAATAGAGCATCTACAACCCTGAGCCGTAATAGAGCATCTATAACCCTGAGCCGTAATAGAGCATCTATAACCCTGAGCCGTAATAAAGCATCTATAACCCTGAGCCGTAATAAAGCGTCCATAACCCTGAGCCGTAATAAAGCGTCCATAACCCTGAGCCGTAATAAAGCGTCTATAACCCTGAGCCGTAATAAAGCGTCCATAACCCTGAGCCGTAATAGAGCGTCTATAACCCTGAGCTGTAATAGAGCGTCTATAACCCTGAGCCGTAATAAAGCGTCTATAACCCTGAGCCGTAATAAAGCGTCTATAACCCTGAGCCGTAATAAAGCATCTATAACCCTGAGCCGTAATAGAGCGTCTATAACCCTGAGCCGTAATAAAGCGTCTATAACCCTGAGCCGTAATCGAGTGTCTATAACCCTGAGCCGTAATAGAGCGTCTATAACCCTGAGCCGTAATAAAGCATCTATAACCCTGAGCCGTAATAGAGCATCTATAACCCTGAGCCGTAATAGAGCATCTACAACCCTGAGCCGTAATAGAGCATCTATAACCCTGAGCCGTAATAGAGCATCTATAACCCTGAGCCGTAATAAAGCATCTATAACCCTGAGCCGTAATAAAGCGTCCATAACCCTGAGCCGTAATAAAGCGTCCATAACCCTGAGCCGTAATAAAGCGTCTATAACCCTGAGCCGTAATAAAGCGTCCATAACCCTGAGCCGTAATAGAGCGTCTATAACCCTGAGCTGTAATAGAGCGTCTATAACCCTGAGCCGTAATAAAGCGTCTATAACCCTGAGCCGTAATAAAGCGTCTATAACCCTGAGTCGTAGGAGTTCAAGACCCGTACGACAGCCCATTTTAACATTGACAAAAAGTTAATGTCATATTCCGTCCCATTTCAAAGCGGTGATGTGTTGTAATGTCAGTGTTGGTGTGTTCGTCCGTTAGTCCACCAAATATCTCCACAGCCGTTCAGATAGAAGGATGAAACAAAAAGCACATGACTCAGGCAGCAAAGGGGGTGAACATGAGATGATGACCTTGACCTTGAGAAAACTAGGCTGTAGGACCACACTGTGCTCCTACAGCAGGTCCAGGTCCACACTACGGTGGTCCTGCACCAGGTCTAGGTCCAGGTCCACACTACGGTGGTCCTGCACCAGGTCTAGGTTCAGGTCCACACTACTGTGGTCCTACAGCAGGTCCAGGTCCACACTACGGTGGTCCTACAGCAGGTCCAGGTCCACACTACGGTGGTCCTGCACCAGGTCTAGGTCCAGGTCCACACTACTGTGGTCCTACAGCAGGTCCAGGTCCACACTACTCCTGTCCTCTGCGAGGCCGGAGCTCCGGGTTCGTTTGTATTCAGGCAGCGCTGTGTTTCTGCAGGGACGTCTCTTTGTTTGAAGCCAGAGAACAAATTTATTCTGAGCCTCGAGTCGGGGGGGGGGGCACTCAGTGCAAACCTGAAGGAATAACACGCTGACAAAGTCAGAACACGTCAAGAACAGGTAGAGAAAGAACACAAAGTGGACTCAGAGTCCAGGAACACGTTGAAACTGTTTCCACTGAAGGACTGTCACCCTCAGCCTGCCGGCCGTGAAGAGGAGAGAATGGGGGGGTGCATTCACCAAAGCCCCCCCCCATGATGTCTGTCCAGTTAAACAGTGTTTCTAAACCCCCGTCTGCAGACACTCTGCTGGGTGTGTGTAATGTTAATGTGGTGGAGAATCAATCACCTGATCAACTGATTGGTTCTTTGGGGGGTGGGGGTCAGACCCCCCCCCTCAGACATTCTTCTCATTCATCTGCTGGTTGTTCTCCTTCTTCAGCCCCCACCCCAAAGCCAGACCTGCAGGCTTCCCCCTGTGTCTCCTGGGTTCAGGGGGGATAACCAGATCAACGGGGTATTTATGATAGGTTCTAGAGGGTAAAGCCCCCCGGGTGGGCAGAACACACACACACACACACACACACACACACACAAACACACACACACACACACACACACACACACTAGTAGCAGAGACCTGCTCTAGAACGTTGAACCAGACAGGAAGTGGAAGGGGGGGCTGGAGATCAGAGCGTTTATCAGTTCATCTCCGGGGGGGGGCAGTAATCCAATCACCTGTGGGGGGGGTTCCATTAGCTACCAGAAAGGTCCCAGCCCCGCCCAATCAGACTCGCTGCTCCTTCCTCCTCTATCCATTATCTGCCCCACGGGGGGGGGGGGGTAACCAGAGACTGTTCGACCGGCATCCTTCTCCTATATCTCATTCAGCCGGGTTATTGACCTGCGCCCCCCACCCCCCCCCCCCCTCTGCAGTCAGTAGTTTGGTTTCTCCAGAATAATTGATCCCTTCTCTGCAGCGGTGATCTGTGATCAATAATCAATACCCAACCTGACCCCTCACCTCCTCACTGGGGGGGCTTCAAACGGGGCGGAATCACTCAGTTTGTGTTTCTGTGGTTTGACCCCCACTGTGTTTTCACCCACAGGGGGGCAACGTGATGGAGGACCAGGACCTGAAGGAGATCGGCATCACAGACCCCTCCCACAGGAAGAAGATCCTGAACGCAGCGCGATCATTACCCAAGGTGATCAATCACTGATCAGTACCCCAGGTGATCAATCACTGATCAGTACCCCAGGTGATCAATCACTGATCAGTACCCCAGGTGATCAATCACTGATCAGTACCCCAGGTGATCAATCACTGATCAGTACCCCAGGTGATCAATCACTGATCAGTACCCCAGGTGATCAATCACTGATCAGTACCCCAGGTGATCAATCACCGATCAGCTCGTGATCACGTGTCCTACGTCATGTCTGAGGTCATGACAGACTCGGTCTGACTTTACCACCAGTGTTAACTCCGTGGGGGGGCGTCAGGAGGTTCAGTGGTGATAGTTCACCTGTGATTGACCCCCCCAGGTGAAGGCTCTGGGCTGTGACGGCAGCCCCTCCCTGTCCTCCTGGCTGGAGAACCTGGGTCTCCACGAGTACCTGCACAACTTCCTGTCCAGCGGCTACCGGTCCCTGGACTGTGTGAAGAACCTGTGGGAGCTGGAGATCGTCAACGTGAGTCTCTGATGGGGGGGGGGGGGGGGGCACCAGAGAGGGAAACGACACCCACAGGTGACTTCCTGTCTCCGTCCAGGTGCTGAAGATCTCGCTGCTCGGCCACAGGAAACGCATCATCGCCTCGCTGGCGGAGCGGCCCTATGAGGAACCCCCGGTGAAGCCCCCCCGCCTATCTCAGATCCGGGTGAGAACCTGAGCCCCCTGCTCAGCAGCGACCCCCCGCCTGTGACTAAATGACGTCCTGTGTCTCCAGTGTCACGACCCCCCCGGCCCCCAGAGCTCGTCTCCACTCAGTCAGGTGGATTCCTACGCGGGGCGCTCCATGGACCCCCTGCTGCCCGCAGGTGACCCCCCCAGGAGAGGGGACCATGACGCCACCCAGAGACATCGCAGCGAGCGGCCCCGATCTCACGTACGCCCCGCCCCCATCTCAGCGCCGTGAGGCCTGCTGTACCGGGGTGGGGGCCGGTTTGTGACGACCTGTTTGTCTCTAGGACCGAGAGCCCCGGCTGACCCTGAGGCCCCCCAGCCTGGCCGCGCCCTACGCCCCCGTGCAGAACTGGCAGCATCAGCCCGAGAAACTCATCTTTGAATCGTGTGAATACGAATCCAGCGTAGGTTCACTTTCTGCCCCCACTCCCCCACCCCCCGTGATGACACGAAGTGAACCTACGCTCCAACCACTCTCTGTCCCTCCCCAGTACCTGGGCTCCATGCTGATCAAGGACCTCCGGGGCACCGAGTCCACGCAGGACGCCTGCGCCAAGATGAGGGTAGGTCTCCTCAACCTACAGCACATGAGTCAAACTCAAGGCCTGGGGGCCAAATGGGGCCCTCCACATCATTTAATGTGGCCCCCAAGAGCATAAAAGGTCAGAGTGTCTAAAAATCAATAGGTCAAAAGTGTGCTTCGAGCAAAAACTACATTTCCCACAATGCAGTAGTTCAGCCCATTTGAACTCTGACTAAACGTTGTGAACAAAGTTAACGTCCTAACTTGTGTCTGATGTTATTTTTCTTTATTGATTGATAGTTTGATCCTTGATTGATGGAGTTCTGTGGGTTTAATAACCTGACAAATGAAAAGGATTTATGTTAGAACAGAGAAACAAACAAACATGTTTTTTCTGTCTAACTGTAATGTTTGGAACTAGAATAAGTCAGAAATTCACTGATTTAACATTAAGGAGTAGTTACATTTAGTTACATTACATTGAGTTACATTTAGTTACATTTATTAGTTACATTAAGGAGTAGTTACATTTAGTTACATTACATTGAGTTACATTTAGTTACATTTATTAGTTACATTAAGGAGTAGTTACATTTAGTTACATTACATTGAGTTACATTTAGTTACATTTATTAGTTACATTAAGGAGTAGTTACATTTAGTTACATTACATTGAGTTACATTTAGTTACATTTATTAGTTACATTAAGGAGTAGTTACATTTAGTTACATTACATTGAGTTACATTTAGTTACATTTATTAGTTACATGAAGGAGTAGTTACATTTAGTTACATTACATTGAGTTACATTTAGTTACATTTATTAGTTACATTAAGGAGTAGTTACATTTAGTTACATTACATTGAGTTACATTTAGTTACATTTATTAGTTACATTAAGGAGTAGTTACATTTAGTTACATTACATTGAGTTACATTTAGTTACATTTATTAGTTACATTAAGGAGTAGTTACATTTAGTTACATTACATTGAGTTACATTTAGTTACATTTATTAGTTACATTAAGGAGTAGTTACATTTAGTTACATTACATTGAGTTACATTTAGTTGCATTTATTAGTTACATTAAGGAGTAGTTACATTTAGTTACATTACATTGAGTTACATTTAGTTGCATTTATTAGTTACATTAAGGAGTAGTTACATTTAGTTACATTACATTGAGTTACATTTAGTTACATTTATTAGTTACATTAAGGAGTAGTTACATTTAGTTACATTACATTGAGTTACATTTAGTTACATTTATTAGTTACATTAAGGAGTAGTTACATTTAGTTACATTACATTGAGTTACATTTAGTTACATTTATTAGTTACATTAAGGAGTAGTTACATTTAGTTACATTACATTGAGTTACATTTAGTTACATTTATTAGTTACATTAAGGAGTAGATACATTTAGTTACATTACATTGAGTTACATTTAGTTACATTTATTAGTTAAATTAAGGAGTAGTTACATTTAGTTACATTACATTGAGTTACATTTAGTTACATTTATTAGTTACATTAAGGAGTAGTTACATTTAGTTACATTACATTGAGTTACATTTAGTTACATTTATTAGTTACATTAAGGAGTAGTTACATTTAGTTACATTACATTGAGTTACATTTAGTTACATTTATTAGTTACATTAAGGAGTAGTTACATTTAGTTACATTACATTGAGTTACATTTAGTTACATTTATTAGTTACATTAAGGAGTAGTTACATTTAGTTACATTTATTAGTTACATTAAGGAGTAGTTACATTTAGTTACATTACATTGAGTTACATTTAGTTACATTTATTAGTTACATTAAGGAGTAGTTACATTTAGTTAAATTACAGAGAGTTACATTTAGTTACATTTATTAGTCACATTAAGGAGTAGTTACATTTAGTTACATTACATTGAGTTACATTTAGTTACATTTATTAGTTACATTAAGGAGTAGTTACATTTAGTTACATTACATTGAGTTACATTTATTAGTTACATTAAGGAGTAGTTACATTTAGTTACATTACATTGAGTTACATTTAGTTACATTTATTAGTTACATTAAGGAGTAGTTACATTTAGTTACATTACATTGAGTTACATTTAGTTACATTTATTAGTTACATTAAGGAGTAGTTACATTTAGTTACATTAAGGAGTAGTTACATTTAGTTACATTACATTGAGTTAAATTTAGTTACATATATTAGTTACATTAAGGAGTAGTTACATTTAGTTACATTACATTGAGTTACATTTAGTTACATTTATTAGTTACATTAAGGAGTAGTTACATTTAGTTACATTACATTGAGTTACATTTAGTTACATTTATTAGTTACATTAAGGAGTAGTTACATTTAGTTACATTACATTGAGTTACATTTAGTTACATTTATTAGTTAAATTAAGGAGTAGTTACATTTAGTTACATTACATTGAGTTACATTTAGTTACATTTATTAGTTACATTAAGGTGTAGTTACATTTAGTTACATTACATTGAGTTACATTTATTAGTTACATTAAGGAGTAGTTACATTTAGTTACATTACATTGAGTTACATTTAGTTAGTTACATTTAGTTACATTTATCAGTTACATTAAGGAGTAGTTACATTTAGTTACATTACATTGAGTTACATTTAGTTACATTTATTAGTTACATTAAGGAGTAGTTAAATTTAGTTACATTACATTGAGTTACATTTAGTTACATTTATTAGTTACATTAAGGAGTAGTTACATTTAGTTACATTACATTGAGTTACATTTAGTTACATTTATTAGTTACATTAAGGAGTAGTTACATTTAGTTACATTACATTGAGTTACATTTAGTTACATTTATTAGTTACATGAAGGAGTAGTTACATTTAGTTACATTACATTGAGTTACATTTAGTTACATTTATTAGTTACATTAAGGAGTAGTTACATTTAGTTACATTACATTGAGTTACATTTAGTTACATTTATTAGTTACATTAAGGAGTAGTTACATTTAGTTACATTACATTGAGTTACATTTAGTTACATTTATTAGTTACATTAAGGAGTAGTTACATTTAGTTACATTACATTGAGTTACATTTAGTTACATTTATTAGTTACATTAAGGAGTAGTTACATTTAGTTACATTACATTGAGTTACATTTAGTTGCATTTATTAGTTACATTAAGGAGTAGTTACATTTAGTTACATTACATTGAGTTACATTTAGTTGCATTTATTAGTTACATTAAGGAGTAGTTACATTTAGTTACATTACATTGAGTTACATTTAGTTACATTTATTAGTTACATTAAGGAGTAGTTACATTTAGTTACATTACATTGAGTTACATTTAGTTACATTTATTAGTTACATTAAGGAGTAGTTACATTTAGTTACATTACATTGAGTTACATTTAGTTACATTTATTAGTTACATTAAGGAGTAGTTACATTTAGTTACATTACATTGAGTTACATTTAGTTACATTTATTAGTTACATTAAGGAGTAGATACATTTAGTTACATTACATTGAGTTACATTTAGTTACATTTATTAGTTACATTAAGGAGTAGTTACATTTAGTTACATTACATTGAGTTACATTTAGTTACATTTATTAGTTACATTAAGGAGTAGTTACATTTAGTTACATTACATTGAGTTACATTTAGTTACATTTATTAGTTACATTAAGGAGTAGTTACATTTAGTTACATTACATTGAGTTACATTTAGTTACATTTATTAGTTACATTAAGGAGTAGTTACATTTAGTTACATTACATTGAGTTACATTTAGTTACATTTATTAGTTACATTAAGTAGTAGTTACATTTAGTTACATTTATTAGTTACATTAAGGAGTAGTTACATTTAGTTACATTACATTGAGTTACATTTAGTTACATTTATTAGTTACATTAAGGAGTAGTTACATTTAGTTACATTACAGAGAGTTACATTTAGTTACATATATTAGTCACATTAAGGAGTAGTTACATTTAGTTACATTACATTGAGTTACATTTAGTTACATTTATTAGTTACATTAAGGAGTAGTTACATTTAGTTACATTACATTGAGTTACATTTATTAGTTACATTAAGGAGTAGTTACATTTAGTTACATTACATTGAGTTACATTTAGTTACATTTATTAGTTACATTAAGGAGTAGTTACATTTAGTTACATTACATTGAGTTACATTTAGTTACATTTATTAGTTACATTAAGGAGTAGTTACATTTAGTTACATTAAGGAGTAGTTACATTTAGTTACATTACATTGAGTTACATTTAGTTACATTTATTAGTTACATTAAGGAGTAGTTACATTTAGTTACATTACATTGAGTTACATTTAGTTACATTTATTAGTTACATTAAGGAGTAGTTACATTTAGTTACATTACATTGAGTTACATTTAGTTACATTTATTAGTTACATTAAGGAGTAGTTACATTTAGTTACATTACATTGAGTTACATTTAGTTACATTTATTAGTTACATTAAGGAGTAGTTACATTTAGTTACATTACATTGAGTTACATTTAGTTACATTTATTAGTTACATTAAGGTGTAGTTACATTTAGTTACATTACATTGAGTTACATTTATTAGTTACATTAAGGAGTAGTTACATTTAGTTACATTACATTGAGTTACATTTAGTTAGTTACATTTAGTTACATTTATCAGTTACATTAAGGAGTAGTTACATTTAGTTACATTACATTGAGTTACATTTAGTTACATTTATTAGTTACATTAAGGAGTAGTTACATTTAGTTACATTACATTGAGTTACATTTAGTTACATTTATTAGTTACATTAAGGAGTAGTTACATTTAGTTACATTACATTGAGTTACATTTAGTTACATTTATTAGTTACATTAAGGAATAGTTACATTTAGTTACATTACATTGAGTTACATTTAGTTACATTTATTAGTTACATTAAGGAGTAGTTACATTTAGTTACATTACATTGAGTTACATTTAGTTACATTTATTAGTTACATTAAGGAGTAGTTACATTTAGTTACATTACATTGAGTTACATTTAGTTACATTTATTAGTTACATTAAGGAGTAGTTACATTTAGTTACATTACATTGAGTTCCATTTAGTTACATTTATTAGTTACATCTGGCCCTTTGATGCTGATGTGACCCCCGGTGACTCCTCCTTTTTCTCTCCAGAGGTCGACTGAACAAATGAGGAAGGTTCCCGCCATCGTCCTCTCCATCACCTACAAGGGTGTGAAGTTCATCGACGCAGCCAATAAGGTGGGATGCTGCGCACACACACACACACACACACACACACACACACACACACACACACACACACACACACACACACACACACACGCCTCATGAGCGCCCTCTCCTGGTTGCAGAACATCATTGCGGAGCACGAGATCAGGAACATCTCGTGTGCGGCCCAGGACCCCGAGGACCTGCGCACCTTTGCCTACATCACCAAGGACCTGCAGACCAGCCATCACTACTGCCACGTGTTCAGCACGGAGGACGTGGTGAGGGCGAACGCACGCCGGTGTACCTCAGGGCGAACGCACGCGGGTGTACCTCAGGGCGAACGCACGCGGGTGTACCTCAGGGCGAACGCACGCGGGTGTACCTCAGGGCGAACGCACGCGGGTGTACCTCAGGGCTAACGCACGCGGGTGTACCTCAGGGCGAACGCACGCCGGTGTACCTCAGGGCGAACGCACGCGGGTGTACCTCAGGGCGAATGCACGCCGGTGTACCTCAGGGCGAACGCACGCCGGTGTACCTCAGGGCGAACGCACGCAGGTGTACCTCAGGGCGAACGCACGCCGGTGTACCTCAGGGCGAACGCACGCGGGTGTACCTCAGGGCTAACGCACGCCGGTGTACCTCAGGGCGAACGCACGCGGGTGTACCTCAGGGCGAACGCACGCGGGTGTACCTCAGGGCTAACGCACGCCGGTGTACCTCAGGGCTAACGCACGCGGGTGTACCTCAGGGCGAACGCACGCGGGTGTACCTCAGGGCGAACGCACGCCGGTGTACCTCAGGGCTAACGCACGCGGGTGTACCTCAGGGCGAACGCACGCGGGTGTACCTCAGGGCTAACGCTCGCGGGTGTACCTCAGGGCTAACGCACGCGGGTGTACCTCAGGGCTAACGCACGCGGGTGTACCTCAGGGCTAACGCACGCCGGTGTACCTCAGGGCTAACGCACGCGGGTGTACCTCAGGGCTAACGCACGCGGGTGTACCTCAGGGCTAACGCACGCGGGTGTACCTCAGGGCTAACGCACGCGGGTGTACCTCAGGGCTAACGCACGCGGGTGTACCTCAGGGCGAACGCACGCGGGTGTACCTCAGGACGAACGCACGCGGGTGTACCTCAGGGCTAACGCGCGCGGGTGTACCTCAGGGCTAACGCACGCGGGTGTACCTCAGGGCTAACGCACGCCGGTGTACCTCAGGGCTAACGCACGCGGGTGTACCTCAGGGCGAACGCACGCGGGTGTACCTCAGGGCTAACGCACGCGGGTGTACCTCAGGGCTAACGCACGCCGGTGTACCTCAGGGCTAACGCACGCGGGTGTACCTCAGGGCGAACGCACGCGGGTGTACCTCAGGACGAACGCACGCGGGTGTACCTCAGGGCTAACGCACGCGGGTGTACCTCAGGGCTAACGCACGCCGGTGTACCTCAGGGCTAACGCACGCGGGTGTACCTCAGGGCTAACGCACGCGGGTGTACCTCAGGGCTAACGCACGCGGGTGTACCTCAGGGCTAACGCACGCGGGTGTACCTCAGGGCTAACGCACGCCGGTGTACCTCAGGGCGAACGCACGCGGGTGTACCTCAGGGCGAACGCACGCGGGTGTACCTCAGGGCTAACGCACGCCGGTGTACCTCAGGGCTAACGCGCGCGGGTGTACCTCAGGGCTAACGCACGCGGGTGTACCTCAGGGCTAACGCACGCGGGTGTACCTCATGGCGAACGCACGCGGGTGTACCTCAGGACGAACGCACGCGGGTGTACCTCAGGGCTAACGCGCGCGGGTGTACCTCAGGGCTAACGCACGCGGGTGTACCTCAGGGCTAACGCACGCCGGTGTACCTCAGGGCTAACGCACGCGGGTGTACCTCAGGGCGAACGCACGCGGGTGTACCTCAGGGCTAACGCACGCGGGTGTACCTCAGGGCTAACGCACGCCGGTGTACCTCAGGGCTAACGCACGCGGGTGTACCTCAGGGCGAACGCACGCGGGTGTACCTCAGGACGAACGCACGCGGGTGTACCTCAGGGCTAACGCACGCGGGTGTACCTCAGGGCTAACGCACGCCGGTGTACCTCAGGGCTAACGCACGCGGGTGTACCTCAGGGCTAACGCACGCGGGTGTACCTCAGGGCTAACGCACGCGGGTGTACCTCAGGGCTAACGCACGCGGGTGTACCTCAGGGCTAACGCACGCCGGTGTACCTCAGGGCGAACGCACGCGGGTTGTACCTCAGGGCGAACGCACGCGGGTGTACCTCAGGGCTAACGCACGCCGGTGTACCTCAGGGCTAACGCGCGCGGGTGTACCTCAGGGCTAACGCACGCCGGTGTACCTCAGGGCTAACGCACGCCGGTGTACCTCAGGGCTAACGCACGCCGGTGTACCTCAGGGCTAACGCACGCCGGTGTACCTCAGGGCTAACGCACGCGGGTGTACCTCAGGGCTAACGCACGCGGGTGTACCTCAGGGCTAACGCACGCGGGTGTACCTCAGGGCTAACGCACGCCGGTGTACCTCAGGGCTAACGCACGCCGGTGTACCTCAGGGCTAACGCACGCCGGTGTACCTCAGGGCTAACGCACGCGGGTGTACCTCAGGGCTAACGCACGCGGGTGTACCTCAGGGCTAACGCACGCGGGTGTACCTCAGGGTGAACGCTGTCGTGACGCCCCTTCACCGCTGTCCCCCCCCACACAGAACCGGACCTACGAGATCATCCTGACGCTGGGGCAGGCGTTCGAGGTGGCCTACCAGCTGGCCCTGCAGGCCCAGAGGAACAAGCAGCACCAGACCGCCCAGGGGGGGCCGGGGTCAGAGGTCACGGACTCCCGGTCGGGCCGGCCCGTACCCAAACCACGAGGCGGCGCCCAGAAGTCAGCTGTGAGTGACGACACGTGTGTGTCCTGCACCTCCAACCGTCCCTCCTTCCTCCCGCTGCTCTCTGCCAGCCCTGCTGCCCAGGTGTTGCCCCCGCCCCCCCATCCCACCTCCATCATTTCTTCACATCGTTTCCTTCTGCTTCCCTTTTTTTACTCTCACTACTCTGAAATAAATTCCATCCTCCTCCATCGGGGTTTGAACCCTCTGCATGAAGTTCTTCTGCTGTTATTTCTTGTTGTTCTGTGGGTTTTAACCATAAACTGGGATGTCGCCCCCCAGCGGCTGTTTGTGGGAACTACAAGCAGTGGTTACAGTCGCTGATTCTCCATCAGAAGGACGTTTTCACGTCTTTAAATTGAGTTTAAAGTTAATTATAATCCTGATGAGCAGCGGCCGACTAACGATCAATCAGTCATCAATCCGATCAGAACGTTATTGATATTTTCAGACACCAGATTGTTCAGAACTTGACCTCGTCAGGCTGTTACTGCCCCAGCCTGGAGTCTGATGCCCCAGCCTGGAGTCTGATGCCCCTGTCTGTGTTCACAGGGGGAGATGGTGGAGCCGGAGGGCGACCCCCAGTCCCAGGGCAATACCACGTGGCTCACGGACCCCCCCGACTCCAAGCGCACCATCAGCACTAAGTACGAGACCACCATCTTTTGAGGGGACCCCCCTTCCTCCTGATCACTTCTGCCCCCCCGTCCTCCTCCTGTGTGCCTTTAACTGTGAATCTTGCCTCTCTGGTCCGGCCCCCCCCACCTCACCCATCTGCTGGGTGTACCGCTCTTTTAAGTCTTCCTCGCTCACACCTCCCGGTCGACCCCCCAGCCACTCCCCCTCTCCGCCTCCTGAACTCTGTGTTTTTTTCCCAGCATCCCTCTGTTGCCACGGCGACCATCTTTTCTCTTCCTGCTCCGTTAGCCGACCGCCGCTACGAGGCTTCGACTCCTGTGAGTCAAACCAGCCGAGAGCGACGCACTGTGAGCGTCCTGTTCCTGGGGAGCGTGTTTCCTGGGGGGGGGGGTTCCTGGGGGGGCTCAGAGGGTGGTGTTAGATTACAGGTTAGATTATAATCTCCTCTGTGTTCACCAGAGATTATAAACCAGAGGAGGCAGACGTCCAGCACTGTGATGCCTCCGTTTGAAGCTAATGACGTTAGCATCCTGACTTCCTGTACTTCCTCGTTACTTTCTGTGGGGCAACGAGGCTCCGTTTCATTGGTCAGACAATCAGCATCATATTTCACACTGACACGCCCTCTTTTATCGATCAATCAGAGGCCAGGAGTCGAACCGGACGTTAATCTGCTGTTTAACCCCGACTAAAGACTCCCTCCCTCCTCTTCCTCTCTTCACAACTAATGCCTTCATCCTGCCCCCCCAACTAATGCCTTCATCCTGCCCCCCCAACTAATGCCTTCATCCTGCCCCCCCAACTAATGCCTTCATCCTGCCCCCCCAACTAATGCCTTCATCCTGCCCCCCCAACTAATGCCTTCATCCTGCCCCCCCAACTAATGCCTTCATCCTGCCCCCCCAACTAATGCCTTCATCCTGTCCCCCCCAACTAATGCCTTCATCCTGTCCCCCCCCCCCCCACAACTAATGCTTTCAACCTGCCCCCCCCCCCATAACTAATGCTTTCATTCTGCCCCCCCCCGAAGTCGACCCTCACATCATCACATTGTTCTGCTTTAACCTCACTGTGTCTGTGTCCCCCCCCTTCAGCTGAACACTGTGGCCCCTCCCAGCCAGTCACACAGGACGGGAACAACCCTGTTGCATGATGGGTAGGAGGGTTTTGTTGAGAAAGTGACCCGTTTCTCCTGCAGTGAGATCACACCGCCCAGGAGGGGGGGGCGGATGGAAGCTTCAGCCGCCGGATCAACGGAACGACCGGCAGCATCCGTTCATCCCGGTCGGATGTGTTCACCCCGCTTCACGTGTTTCACCCCGCTTCACGTGTTTCACCCCGCTTCACGTGTTTCACCCCGCTTCACGTGTTTCACCCCGCTTCACGTGTTTCACCCCGCTTCACGTGTTTCACCCCGCTTCACGTGTTTCACCCCGCTTCACGTGTTTCACCCCGCTTCACGTGTTTCACCCCGCTTCACGTGTTTCAACCCGCTTCACGTGTTTCACCCCGCTTCACGTGTTTCACCCCGCTTCACGTGTTTCAACCCGCTTCACGTGTTTCACCCCGCTTCACGTGTTTCACCCCGCTTCACGTGTTTCACCCCGCTTCACGTGTTTCAACCCGCTTCACGTGTTTCACCCCGCTTCACGTGTTTCAACCCGCTTCACGTGTTTCACCCCGCTTCACGTGTTTCACCCCGCTTCACGTGTTTCACCCCGCTTCACGTGTTTCACCCCGCTTCACGTGTTTCACCCCGCTTCACGTGTTTCACCCCGCTTCACGTGTTTCCTGATGAAGGACCGCCTCTGAACGCATCAGACCTCCGATAGAGTTCGTGTTTACGCTGTCCTGAAACATACCTGCAGAGCAGCTAGTTAGCAGCTAGTTAGCAGCTAGTTAGCAGCTAGTTAGCAGCTAGTTAGCAGCTTGTTCAGGATACAATGGTGCAAGAGACACAGGCACCACCCTGTAGTCTCATGCACCTCTGTACCTGAGGTAACTGAACTAACACAGGCATCACACATGAGACACAGGCGTAACACATGAGACACAGGCATCACACATAGACACAGGTGTCACACATGAGACACAGGTGTCACACATTAGACACAGGTGTAACACGAGACACAGGCATCACACATGAGACACAGGCATCACACATGAGACACAGGCATCACACATAGACACAGGTGTCACACATGAGACACAGGTGTCACACATTAGACACAGGTGTAACACGAGACACAGGCATCACACATGAGACACAGGCATCATACATGAGACACAGGCGTCACACACGAGACACAGGCGTCACACATGAGACACAGGCGTCACACATGAGACACAGGCGTCACACATGAGACACAGGCGTCACACATGAGACACAGGCGTCACACATGAGACACAGGCGTCACACATGAGACACAGGCGTCACACATGAGACACAGCCGTCACACATGAGACACAGGTGTCACACATGAGACACAGGTGTCACACATGAGACACAGCCGTCACACATGAGACACAGCCGTCACACATGAGACACAGCCGTCACACATGAGACACAGGTGTCACACATGAGACACAGGTGTCACACATGAGACACAGCCGTCACACATGAGACACAGCCGTCACACATGAGACACAGGTGTCACACATGAGACACAGGTGTCACACATGAGACACAGCTGTCACACATGAGACACAGGTGTCACACATGAGACACAGGTGTCACACATGAGACACAGCCGTCACACATGAGACACAGCCGTCACACATGAGACACAGCCGTCACACATGAGACACAGGTGTCACACATGAGACACAGGTGTCACACATGAGACACAGCCGTCACACATGAGACACAGGTGTCACACATGAGACACAGGCGTCACACATGAGACACAGCCGTCACACATGAGACACAGCCGTCACACATGAGACACAGGTGTCACACATGAGACACAGCCGTCACACATGAGACACAGGTGTCACACATGAGACACAGGTGTCACACATGAGACACAGCCGTCACACATGAGACACAGGTGTCACACATGAGACGCAGCCGTCACACATGAGACACAGCCGTCACACATGAGACACAGCCGTCACACATGAGACACAGGTGTCACACATGAGACACAGGTGTCACACATGAGACACAGGTGTCACACATGAGACACAGCCGTCACATGAGACACAGCCGTCACACATGAGACACAGGTGTCACACATGAGACACAGGTGTCACACATGAGACACAGGTGTCACACATGAGACACAGGTGTCACACATGAGACACAGCCGTCACACATGAGACACAGGTGTCACACATGAGACACAGCCGTCACACATGAGACACAGCCGTCACACATGAGACACAGGTGTCACACTGTAGACCTCACACTGTGGTCACACTCCCCCCCCCTCTGGTGATGTGGTGTTACGGCTCAGACTCAGAGGAACTGACACTACAGACTGTTTTATATCCATAACACTGGGTGGGGTGGGGGGGGGCTTTTATTTCTGTGCTTTGTCTTTAATTTGCCATTCGGACACGTTTGGGACCTGACTCTGGTGGGGCCCCCTGGGGCCCCTCCTTCAGGCCCTTTTGATCGTTCACCAAAACCTGGTTCTCGTCTGGGTTTTATAGGAGCAGAACAGAACAAAGGGCCCGGGTCCAGTGTGTGACTGTTAGGGTACTGAGTGTGTGTGTGTGTGTGTGGGGTGGGGGTGGGGGGGTACTAATCAGGTGGGTTTGGGTTAACTGTTGTATGTGTGGTACGTCAACGGGCCAGCGCCATCTACGGTACGCCGTTTCTGGGTTCAGCCTGGTTCTAGTTCTGGTCCAAGTTCTGGTTCTACCTGTAGTTCTGGTACTGGTTCTGGTACTGGTACTGTTCTAGTTCTGGTGTTGGTTCTGGTTCTGCTTTTGCACATTGCTGAGGATCAGGAGATATTTTAAGCCTCGTCTGATGACGGCAGTGATGAGAATGAAATCGTCCACCAATCTGTATTTTGATACTTGAATGATTTTTGCTTTTATAGATATCTATATATATACAGGTACATGTATGTATGTATGTATGTATGTATGTATGTCATTTTTGACATTTGTCAAAATAGAGGAAAGGACTATGTCTTATAAATGAAACATATCGTGAATAAATGCCCTGTGACTAAAATAGGCTGAGCAGAAGGGGGGGGGGACCTCACTTCAGAAAAAAGGATTGTATATAATATCAGGCTTCCAGTCTTTTTTAGGATTATTTTTCATAAATGTACGACTAATAAATGACACGATTCAAACGCTGTGTGTGGAGTCTTCATTCATCGAGTCACTGATAGCCTGAATACCTGCAGCTGAGGTGTTCAGTGATGCCAATAGATCAGGGAGGGGTCAATTTCCACTGGGGGCCACATCAGCATCACGGCTGTCCTCAAAGGGCCAGATGTAACTAAATGTAACTAAATGTAACTACTCCTTAATGTAACTAATAAATGTAACTAAATGTAACTCAATGTAATGTAACTAAATGTAACTACTCCTTAATGTAACTAATAAATGTAACTAAATGTAACTACTCCTTAATGTAAATAATAAATGTAACTAAATGTAACTCAATGTAATGTAACTAAATGTAACTACTCCTTAATGTAACTAATAAATGTAACTAAATGTAACTCAATGTAATGTAACTAAATGTAACTACTCCTTA
Organism: Antennarius maculatus; assembly: GCA_013358685.1. Lineage (NCBI taxonomy): Eukaryota > Metazoa > Chordata > Actinopteri > Lophiiformes > Antennariidae > Antennarius > Antennarius maculatus. The sequence continues at coordinate 77,700 of JABVMC010000063.1, read as the reverse complement.
ATGTAACTAATAAATGTAACTAAATGTAACTCAATGTAATGTAACTAAATGTAACTACTGCTTAATGTAACTAATAAATGTAACTAAATGTAACTCAATGTAATGTAACTAAATGTAACTACTCCTTAATGTAACTAATTAATGTAACTAAATGTAACTCAATGTAATGTAACTAAATGTAACTACTCCTTAATGTAACTAATAAATGTAACTAAATGTAACTCAATGTAATGTAACTAAATGTAACTACTCCTTAATGTAACTAATAAATGTAACTAAATGTAACTCAATGTAATGTAACTAAATGTAACTACTCCTTAATGTAACTAATAAATGTAACTAAATGTAACTCAATGTAATGTAACTAATAAATGTAACTAAATGTAACTCAATGTAATGTAACTAAATGAAACTACTCCTTAATGTAACTAATAAATGTAACTAAATGTAACTCAATGTAATGTAACTAAATGTAACTACTCCTTAATGTAACTAATAAATGTAACTAAATGTAACTCAATGTAATGTAACTAAATGTAACTACTCCTTAATGTAACTAATAAATGTAACTAAATGTAACTCAATGTAATGTAACTAAATGTAACTACTCCTTAATGTAACTAATAAATGTAACTAAATGTAACTCAATGTAATGTAACTAAATGTAACTACTTCTTAATGTAACTAATAAATGTAACTAAATGTAACTCAATGTAATGTAACTAAATGTAACTACTCCTTAATGTAACTAATAAATGTAACTAAATGTAACTCAATGTAATGTAACTAAATGTAACTACTCCTTAATGTAACTAATAAATGTAACTAAATGTAACTCAATGTAATGTAACTAAATGTAACTACTCCTTAATGTAACTAATAAATGTAACTAAATGTAACTCAATGTAATGTAACTAAATGTAACTACTCCTTAATGTAACTAATAAATGTTACTAAATGTAACTCAATGTAATGTAACTAAATGTAACTACTCCTTAATGTAACTAATAAATGTAACTAAATGTAACCAATGTAATGTAACTAAATGTAACTACTCCTTAATGTAACTAATAAATGTAACTAAATGTAACTCAATGTAATGTAACTAAATGTAACTACTCCTTTATGTAACTAATTAATGTAACTAAATGTAACTCAATGTAATGTAACTAAATGTAACTACTCCTTAATGTAACTAATAAATGTAACTAAATGTAACTCAATGTAATGTAACTAAATGTAACTACTCCTTAATGTAACTAATAAATGTAACTAAATGTAACTCAATGTAATGTAACTAAATGTAACTACTCCTTAATGTTAAATCAGTGAATTTCTGACTTATTCTAGTTCCAAACATTACAGTTAGACAGAAAAAACATGTTTGTTTGTTTCTCTGTTCTAACATAAATCCTTTTCATTTGTCAGGTTATTAAACCCACAGAACTCCATCAATCAAGGATCAAACTATCAATCAATAAAGAAAAATAACATCAGACACAAGTTAGGACGTTAACTTTGTTCACAACGTTTAGTCAGAGTTCAAATGGGCTGAACTACTGCATTGTGGGAAATGTAGTTTTTGGTCAAAACACACTTTTGACCTATGTTATTTTAGACACTCTTTTTATTCTCTCGCGGGCCACACAAAGTGATGTGGAGGGCCACATTTGGCCCCCGGGCCTTGAGTTTGACACGTGCTGTAGGGTGTCCAGATGTGGGATCGGATCCGGTTCAGGTGGAGCAAAACTTTAAAGAGTCCAGAAAACCTTTTAAAATGAGCATTTCTTTGTAAAACATATGATAATATAATAAATAACTGCACGGCAAAAATAGTCCCGTTAATTAATACAATAAAACAAATATCCTAAGTGGATAACAACACAGGGACCATTGAAGGATGCAGACTTTTATTTTATTTTATTAACTATTAATCCCCCCCAGGGGAATTAGAAGAGTCTTCATGTGTTTAACACTTTTTAAACTGACTTTGAACAGCAGATCTTTAGAAATATGGGAAAAATATATTTAATCTTATTTATATTTTTAAAGTCACAATTGAACTTTAACCGTGAACCGGCTGGAATCTGAAGTATCCGGTGACTGTACGGCACTGGTTCAACCGGAAAAACCGTCGGTACCGTTCAGAGACGTTACCGGCGCTGCAGTGAATAAATGGTTCTCTCCTCCCGGTGGGGGCCGCCTCCCGGTCCCGTTGGCTCCTCCCACAGCCCACGTCACCCTGACGACTCCGGTTTCCCACACTCCTGTCGGTCACCTAATTGGCACACCTGTGGGGGTGTCTCACCTGGCAGCAGCCGCTCCCCTCCCGGTTCAGTCGGTGACGTCTCGGAGCTTTGCGGCTGTGCGTCCGGCGGAACGGAGCGACGATCCCCGGTTCGGACGGGATGACGCGCGGCTGCGTCCTGGCATTACGCACCGGCTTTACGCGTCGACCCGGACTCCACGGATCTACCGTTTCCGGTGAGTTTACGGCTCAACACGGTCCCGGTGTCGGTTCCACTCCGGTTCCAACAGGTTACACAGAGAGAAAAGTTTCAGTGGAATCAGATTCAGTTCTGGAGCCCGAACCGGTTCCAAACCGAAACCGGTTCCAAACCGGATCAGACGGATCCGTTCTTGTGGCGCTGAAATGAACGGATCCGTTTTCCGGTAAAGCGTTTCTGTTTGACGACACAGAGCGTTCAGTCGTGAACCCTCCGGTGGGTGAGTCAGAGAAACGCAAATATTAGCACACAAATGTAAACACTCTGATTTTAATCCGGTTAAACATTAACGAGGGTTTGAGTTCAGATTAGTCAATCCGAGAACTTTTGTTTACTGTTAATGATTAAAACGTTCCTCTGGAACACATTCTTCACATTGTTACACCACCCCTGTTCCTGGATGGAGCAGCAGGTTCTGGTTCTGTTCACACCTGGTTCTGGTTCTGTTCACACCTGGTTCTGGTTCTGTTCACACCTGGTTCTGTTCACATCTGGTTCTGTTCACACCTGGTTCTCGGGGCCGGCCTGGAGCCAGCAGGGTGACATTCCTGTCCCCATTGAATCCATATGAAGGCGGGCGCTGAGGGAGGGGTTTACTTCCTGATTCAGACGGACAGGTGTGATCCTACCTGCTGAGGTGACCTGTTTCAAGACGGATCGCTTCCCTCAGCGCTGCTGCTGCATCAGCAAGTTAGTGTTGTCAATAAACACAGTGTGTGTGTGTGTGTGTGTGTGTGTGTGTGTGTGTGTCTTTGGGCTGGTTTTACCCTACTGTTTTCATTTTGCTCTACGGTAACCAGGCTAACACACCGTCAGAGAATCTCCTCACCTCAGTGTTTAAATGTCTAAAATTTGTTTTAAATATTCACTAAAACTATCATTTCTTTTCTTTTTACTGATCATGAATCGTCGCTTTATTTTGCAAGACAGATTTTAAAAGTAACGTCTTCAAAGATTTCTCCTGGTTCTCCACCAAATGTTTTAACACGTCTTTAGACTTTACAGAGAAAGAATATTGACTGAGACAGCCATCGATGTGTTTTTAGAATTCTTATTGGTTTGATTTGACAGTGAAAAGACTATGAAATCACTGTTAGACTGTTTTCTACGTAAAAAGCCAAAAATTGATGGCATTTTTCTTTATTCATTACATTTTCTGTAATGCTGATTCCCAAAGTTTATTTCCAAGGCCCTTCTTCCTACAAATAGGAAGTAGTAAGTAAAAATATCTAATAATAATAATAATAACAATAATAATAATAACAATAAATTATTAATATTATTGTTATTATTATTATATAATGAATATGATGTAGTAATATTATTTATTATTTCATTCAAATTCTGAACCGCTTTATCCGCCGTTATGATTAAAAATATCTATTTTTAGCATAATATCATCAAACTAATGTCCGACCCGGCGTGTCGCGGGAGTGTCTCCTTCCTCCAGTAAACCCTGAGTTCAGCTGTCGTCAGCAGGATTCATTAGTCCTGATGAATCACTGGTTTAATCAGCTTCAGTTCATTGTGAAGCCGCTGCCTCACGTTCTTATCTGACATTATGAAAGTTCGTCTGGTTCTCCTTCTGGAAGGGAACAAGATCTGGAAAGCAGTTCTGTGTCTAATCCAGAGATTAGAGAACGACCCCTGGAGCCCATGAGGATAAAGGGTTAAAGCAGGGGGTCAAACTCATTTCACTGGGGGCCACATCAGCATCACGGCTGTCATCAAAGGGCCAGATGTAACTAATAAATGTAACTAAATGTAACGCAGTGTAATGTAACTAAATGTAACTACTCCTTAATGTAACTAATAAATGTAACTAAATGTAACTCAATGTAATGTAACTAAATGTAACTACTCCTTAATGTAACTAATAAATGTAACTAAATGTAACTCAATGTAATGTAACTAAATGTAACTACTCCTTAATGTAACTAATAAATGTAACTCAATGTAACTCAATGTAATGTAACTAAATGTAACTACACCTTAATGTAACTAATAAATGTAACTAAATGTAACTCAATGTAATGTAACTAAATGTAACTACTCCTTAATGTAACTAATAAATGTAACTAAATGTAACTCAATGTAATGTAACTAAATGTAACTACTCCTTAATGTAACTAATAAATGTAACTAAATGTTACTCAATGTAATGTAACTAAATGTAACTACTCCTTAATGTAACTAATAAATGTAACTAAATGTAACTCAATGTAATGTAACTAAATGTAACTACTCCTTAATGTAACTAATAAATGTAACTAAATGTAACTCAATGTAATGTAACTAAATGTAACTACTCCTTAATGTAACTAATAAATGTAACTAAATGTAACTCAATGTAATGTAACTAAATGTAACTACACCTTAATGTAACTAATAAATGTAACTAAATGTAACTCAATGTAATGTAACTAAATGTAACTACTCCTTAATGTAACTAATAAATGTAACTAAATGTAACTACACCTTAATGTAACTAATAAATGTAACTAAATGTAACTCAATGTAATGTAACTAAATGTAACTACTACTTAATGTAACTAATAAATGTAACTAAATGTAACTCAATGTAATGTAACTAAATGTAACTACTCCTTAATGTAACTAATAAATGTAACTAAATGTAACTCAATGTAATGTAACTAAATGTAACTACTCCTTAATGTAACTAATAAATGTAACTAAATGTAACTCAATGTAATGTAACTAAATTTAACTACTCCTTAATGTAACTAATAAATGTAACTAAATGTAACTCAATGTAATGTAACTAAATGTAACTACTCCTTAATGTAACTAATAAATGTAACTAAATGTAACTCAATGTAATGTAACTAAATGTAACTACTCCTTAATGTAACTAATAAATGTAACTAAATGTAACGCAGTGTAATGTAACTAAATGTAACTACTCCTTAATGTAACTAATAAATGTAACTAAATGTAACTACTCCTTAATGTAACTAATAAATGTAACTAAATGTAACTCAATGTAATGTAACTAAATGTAACTACTCCTTAATGTAACTAATAAATGTAACTAAATGTAACTCAATGTAATGTAACTAAATGTAACTACTCCTTAATGTAACTAATAAATGTAACTAAATGTAACTCAATGTAATGTAACTAAATGTAACTACTCCTTAATGTAACTAATAAATGTAACTAAATGTAACTCAATGTAATGTAACTAAATGTAACTACTCCTTAATGTAACTAATAAATGTAACTAAATGTAACTCAATGTAATGTAACTAAATGTAACTACTCCTTAATGTAACTAATAAATGTAACTAAATGTAACTCAATGTAATGTAACTAAATGTAACTACTCCTTAATGTAACTAATAAATGTAACTAAATGTAACTCAATGTAATGTAACTAAATGTAACTACTCCTTAATGTAACTAATAAATGTAACTAAATGTAACTCAATGTAATGTAACTAAATGTAACTACTCCTTAATGTAACTAATAAATGTAACTAAATGTAACTCAATGTAATGTAACTAAATGTAACTACTCCTTAATGTAACTAATAAATGTAACTAAATGTAACTCAATGTAATGTAACTAAATGTCACTACTCCTTAATGTAACTAATAAATGTAACTAAATGTAACTCAATGTAATGTAACTAAATGTAACTACTCCTTAATGTAACTAATAAATGTAACTAAATGTAACTCAATGTAATGTAACTAAATGTAACTACTCCTCAATGTAACTAATAAATGTAACTAAATGTAACTCAATGTAATGTAACTAAATGTAACTACTCCTTAATGTAACTAATAAATGTAACTAAATGTAACTCAATGTAATGTAACTAAATGTAACTACTCCTTAATGTAACTAATAAATGTAACTAAATGTAACTCAATGTAATGTAACTAAATGTAACTACTCCTTAATGTAACTAATAAACGTAACTAAATGTAACTCAATGTAATGTAACTAAATGTAACTACTCCTTAATGTAACTAATAAACGTAACTAAATGTAACTCAGTGTAATGTAACTAAATGTAACTACTCCTTAATGTAACTAATAAATGTAACTAAATGTAACTCAATGTAATGTAACTAAATGTAACTACTCCTTATTGTAACTAATAAATGTAACTAAATGTAACTCAATGTAATGTAACTAAATGTAACTACTCCTTAATGTAACTAATAAATGTAACTAAATGTAACTCAATGTAATGTAACTAAATGTAACTACTCCTTAATGTAACTAATAAATGTAACTAAATGTAACTCAATGTAATGTAACTAAATGTAACTACTCCTTAATGTAACTAATAAATGTAACTAAATGTAACTCAATGTAATGTAACTAAATGTAACTACTCCTTAATGTAACTAATAAATGTAACTAAATGTAACTCAATGTAATGTAACTAAATGTAACTACTCCTTAATGTAACTAATAAATGTAACTAAATGTAACTCAATGTAATGTAACTAAATGTAACTACTCCTTAATGTAACTAATAAATGTAACTAAATGTAACTCAATGTAATGTAACTAAATGTAACTACTCCTTAATGTAACTAATAAATGTTACTAAATGTAACTCAATGTAATGTAACTAAATGTAACTACTCCTTAATGTAACTAATAAATGTAACTAAATGTAACTCAATGTAATGTAACTAAATGTAACTACTCCTTAATGTAACTAATAAATGTAACTAAATGTAACTCAATGTAATGTAACTAAATGTAACTACTCCTTAATGTAACTAATAAATGTAACTAAATGTAACTCAATGTAATGTAACTAAATGTAACTACTCCTTAATGTAACTAATAAATGTAACTAAATGTAACTCAATGTAATGTAACTAAATGTAACTACTCCTTAATGTTAAATCAGTGAATTTCTGACTTATTCTAGTTCCAAACATTACAGTTAGACAGAAAAAACATGTTTGTTTGTTTCTCTGTTCTAACATAAATCCTTTTCATTTGTCAGGTTATTAAACCCACAGAACTCCATCAATCAAGGATCAAACTATCAATCAATAAAGAAAAATAACATCAGACACACGTTAGGACGTTAACTTTGATCCATTTGTGTGACGTCTTTCACCAGAATCCATCAGTCGACCCAAGCTGAGCGAATCTGATCAGTTCCTTCCTGAACTGTTCCCAGTGTGAACGGTTAGCTTGTGATGCTAAAGCCTGTTAGCACTTCAAAGGGAAGTGAAATCTGTGCTCTAAGGGGACCCTCCAGATCTGTGAAATAGATTAACAGATCTGGAGGGTCTTCCTCATGCCTGTCAGACGTTACTCTGGGTACAGACAGGAAATGGCAGCATGACTCAGAGTTCAGCGGACAGGAAGTGAATCGACTCTGAATGTTCGTGTTCAGATTCTGTTCACCTGGAGAAACGCTTGTAGAACAACCTGAAGGTGGAGCTCTGTGTGTGTGTGTGTGTGTGTGTGTGTGTGTGTGTGTGTGTGTGTGTGTGTGTGTGTGTGTGTGTGTGCTGCTTCAGCCTCAGTCTGAAATGCCTGAAGAAGTTCTGAACGGAGCTGAACGGTTGTTAAATCCACGTCGGTTCAGTCTGATCAATACCAGATCAATAAGTCTGTCAGAACGATCGTCTGTAGAATTAAAATATAATTTATATAATAATAATTATTTACCCTCAACTTGTTTAAGTTTATTCTACCTTCTGGTTTCTTGTCCTTCAGCTGGGTGGAAACACGAGTCGTCTGCAGACGTCTTTATTGTAGTGAACCGTCACACAGGTGTGTGTGAACGTCACACAGGTGTGTGTTCCCACCAAATAATCACCAGAGTGTTTTAGTGAGTGAGCAGGAAGAAGGAGGTGAAGACAAACCTGTTCCAGGTTCAGGTTCATTCAGTCTGTTCATCTGGTCCACAGTGTTTCCATTAGTGTTCACAACTGTTACAGACAGAAAAACCAAAAGCACATGACTCAGGCAGCAAAGGGGTGAAAGTGAGATGAAGACCTTGACCTTGAGAAGAGTAGGTCAAGGTCAAGTTTCAATTTTTGTACATTTTTTTGCACATATCTCAGGAACCGGATCAGATGGAAAGACGAAACAAAAAGACGTAATATTCAGGGAGGAAAATTAGATCACATTCTTGACCTTGAAAAAGTAGGTCAAGGCCAAATTTTCACTTTCATACCTTTTTAGGTCCACATCTCTGAAGCCTGAGGAGATATAATCACTAAACAAAAAGCACCATTATCAGGAAGCCAGAGGCACAAACATGTGTAGGTCAGGGTCAAAGGTTGAGTTCAGGGGTGTCGCAGGATGTTACAGTCTGCGGTGACACCTTTAATCTGCATCTGTTAAACACACGTTCCTTCATCCTGATGGTGGCGCTGTGGGACAACAAGAGTCATTTAGTGGAGACTTTTGAAATCAAAAGTCTCCACTAAATCCCGTTCTGATGACTTCACCTCCACCCTTTCTGGATTCTTCCTTCAGAGTAACCCTCAGTGGGATCTAAAGCAGAGCGTGGACCCTGCCCCTCGTCCTCCTCTTCCTCACGGCGTGGACCCTGCCCCTCATCCTCCTCTTCCTCACGGCGTGGACCCTGCCCCTCGTCCTCCTCTTCCTCACGGCGTGGACCCTGCCCCTCATCCTCCTCTTCCTCACGGCGTGGACCCTGCCCCTCGTCCTCCTCTTCCTCCCTGTGGGATGCCCAGGAGCGACACGTGGCCCGCGGGCGTCGCCATGCAGACCCTGAGGAACACGGACAGCGCCGGGAGCTGCGACAGCGTCATCAGCCTGAACTCCGGCTGTGTGAGTGTTAATCCGGCGTATCCACACGCGTCTCTGCTGACAGGACCGCTGAAGACCAGATGGAGGGAGGCGGGACGACGAGTCCCTCAGCTGTTTGAACACCAAACAGCCGTGACCTCTGCTCCCGTCGCGTGTCTGGTGACGTGTTGAAGCGTTAACGGAGGGCCGGCGCTGCAGAGCGGGAGCCGGTCGCTTCGGTTCGGTCTCTAACGTCGTCTGTGTTCTCCGTGTTCAGAGTGAAGACAGCATGGAGCACCTGTCAGCGGAGGAGAAGGCCTGTCTCATGTACCTGGAGGAAACCATCGAGTCCCTGGAGCTGAACGAGGACAGCGGTTTGTCCACCGATGAGGCAGAGAAACACGCGCCCACGGAAGGAACAGGTGTGTTCTTCATTTTTAGTTTCTAACATCCTCTGATTGGGCTGCAGGCGTGTGTCCTTGTGTCTGACAGGACGCACCATCGTCACACTTCACAAGTATTCACAAGGGTTCCTTTTCCCCGCTTCAATTTGGAACCCAGAAATCTCCATTATTTATTGATCTCATGTGACTTTCTCATCACCAGACTCACCTGTGTGATTCACCTGTGTGATTCACCTGTGTGATTCACCTGTGTGATTCACCTGTGTGATTCACCTGTGTGATTCACCTGTGTGATTCACCTGTGTGATTCAAATGGACTGTATTACTACAGATATTACTACATATATTACTACAGATATTACAACAGGTATTACTACAGGTATTACTACAGATATTACTACATATATTACTACAGATATTACAACAGGTATTACAACAGGTATTACTACAGGTATTACCACAGATATTACTACAGGTATTACTACAGATATTACTACAGATATTACTACATATATTACTACAGATATTACTACAGGTATTACTACAGGTATTACTACAGGTATAACCACAGATATTACCACAGGTATTACCACAGATATTACTACAGGTATTACTACAGATATTACTACATATATTACCACAGATATTACTACATGTATTACTACAGGTATTACTACAGGTATTACTACAGATATTACTACATATATTACTACAGATATTACAACAGGTATTACTACAGGTATTACTACAGATATTACAACAGGTATTACTACAGATATTACTACAGATATTACTACAGATATTACTACATATATTACTACAGGTATTACTACAGGTATTACTACAGGTATTACTACAGGTATAACCACAGATATTACCACAGGTATTACCACAGGTATTACCACAGATATTACTACAGGTATTACTACAGATATTACTACATATATTACTACAGGTATTACTACATGTATTACTACAGGTATTACTACAGGTATTACTACAGGTATTACTACAGGTAGTACTACAGGTATTACTACAGGTAGTACTACAGGTATTACTACAGGTAGTACTACAGGTATTACTAACAGATATTACTACAGATATTACTACAGATATTACTACAGATATTACTACAGATATTACTACAGGTATTACTGCAGGTATTACTACAGATATTACTACAGATATTACTACATGTATTACTACATGTATTACTACAGATATTACTACAGGTATTACTAACAGATATTACTACAGATATTACTACAGGTATTACTACAGGTATTACTACAGGTATTACTACAGATATTACTACAGGTATTACTACATGTATTACTACAGATATTGCTACAGGTATTACTACAGGTATTACTACAGATATTACTACAGGTATTACTACAGATATTACTACATGTATTACTACAGGTATTACTAACAGATATTACTACAGGTATTACTACAGGTATTACTACAGATATTACTACAGATATTACTGTGCCGGTAATATTGTGCCGATCTTATTGTGCCGGTCCCAAGCCCGGATAAATACAGAGGGTTGCGTCAGGAAGGGCATCCGGCGTAAAACTGGATCAAAGATGCGAATCAAACATATGACTTCCATACCGGATCGGTCGAGGCCCGGGTTAACAACGACCGCCATCGGCGCTGTTGGCCTACAGGGCGCCGGTGGAAATTGGATTACTGTTGGTCGAAGAAGGAGAGGAGGAAAGTGCGTTCGCACGAAGAAAGAGAAGAGGAGCGCCAAGAGTATAGGACTAAGAGTAGGGACTTTGAATGTTGGAACTATGACAGGAAAAGGTAGAGAGTTGGTCGACATGATGCAGAGGAGGAAGGTAGACATACTGTGTGTCCAGGAGACCAGGTGGAAAGGTAGCAAGGCTAGAAGTTTAGGAGCAGGGTTCAAGTTGTTCTATCATGGTGTAGATAGGAAGAGAAATGGAGTAGGAGTTATCTTGAAGGAGGAGTTTGTTAGGAATGTCCTGGAGGTAAAAAGAGTGTCGGATAGAGTGATGAGTGTGAAGCTAGAAATAGAAGGTGTGATGTTCAATGTTGTTAGTGGGTATGCTCCACAGGTAGGATGTGAGCTGGAGGAGAAGGAGAAATTCTGGTTGGACTTTGATGAAGTGATGCAGAGCATACCTAGAAGTGAGAGAGTTGTCATTGGTGCAGACTTCAATGGACATGTTGGTGCAGGTAACAGAGGTGATGAGGAGGTGATGGGCAGGTTTGGTATCCAGGAGAGGAACGCAGAAGGACAGATGGTAGTTGACTTTGCAAAAATGATGGAAATGGCTGTAGTGAATACTTTCTTCCAGAAGAGGCAGGAACATAGGGTGACCTATAAGAGTGGTGGTAGGAGCACACAGGTAGACTACATCTTGTGTAGACGATGTAACCTGAAGGAGATCAGTGACTGTAAAGTAGTGGTAGGCGAGAGTGTAGCCAAACAGCATAGGATGGTGGTGTGTAGGATGACTCTGGTGGTGAGGAAGATGAAGAGGGCAAAGGCAGAGCAGAGGACGAAATGGTGGAAGCTAACAAAGGAAGGGTATCGCATGACCTTTAGGAAGGAGTTAAGACAGGCTCTGGGTGGTCAGGAGGTGCTTCCAGATGACTGGACAACTACAGCTAATGTGATCAGGGAGACAGGTAGGAGAGTATTTGGTGTGTCATCTGGAAGGAAAGTAGATAAGGAGACTTGGTGGTGGAATGAGGAGGTACAGGAGTGTATACAAAGAAAGAGGTTAGCTAAGAAGAAGTGGGACACTGAGAGGACTGAGGAGAGTAGACAGGAGTACAGGGAGATACAGCGTAAGGTGAAGGTAGAGGTAGCAAAGGCCAAACAAGGTGCTTATGATGACTTGTATGCTAGGTTAGACAGTAAGGAGGGAGGGACTGATCTATACAGGCTGACAAGACAGAGAGATAGAGATGGGAAGGACGTGCAGCAGGTTAGGGTGATTAAGGATAGGGATGGAAGTCTATTGACAGGTGCCAGTAGTGTGATGGGAAGATGGAAAGAGTACTTTGAAGAGTTGATGAACGTGGAAAATGAGAGAGAACAAAGACTAGAAGAGGTGACTGTTGTGGACCAGGATGTAGCAAAGATTAGCCAGGATGAAGTGAGGAGGGCACTGAAGAGGATGAAGAGTGGAAAGGCAGTCGGTCCTGATGATATACCTGTAAAGGTTTGGAAGTGTCTAGGAGAGGTGGCAGTAGAGTTTCTGACTGGGTTGTTCAACAGGATCTTAGATAGTGAGAAGATGCCTGAGGAGTGGAGGAGAAGTGTGCTGGTGCCCATTTTTAAGAACAAGGGAGATGTGCAGAGTTGTGGCAACTACAGAGGAATAAAGATGATGAGCCATACAATGAAGTTATGGGAAAGAGTAGTGGAAGCTAGACTAAGGGCAGAAGTGAGCATTTGTGAGCAGCAGTATGGTTTCATGCCAAAAAAGAGTACTACAGATGCAGTATTTGCTTTGAGGATGTTGATAGAGAAGTACAGAGAAGGCCAGAGGGAGCTGCATTGTGTTTTTGTAGATCTGGAGAAAGCTTATGAGAGGGTGCCCAGAGAGGAACTGTGGTATTGTATGAGGAAGTCTGGAGTGGCAGAGAAGTATGTTAGAGCGGTGCAGGACATGTATGAGGACTGTAAGACAGTGGTGAGGTGTGCTGTAGGGGTGACAGAGGAGTTCAAGATGGAGGTGGGACTGCATCAGGGATCAGCTCTGAGCCCCTTCTTGTTCGCTATGGTGATGGACAGGCTGACAGACGAGGTTAGACAGGAATCTCCATGGACTATGATGTTTGCAGATGACATTGTGATCTGCAGTGAGAGTAGGGAAGAGGTGGAGGAGAAGCTAGAGAGGTGGAGGTTTGTCCTGGAAAGGAGAGGGATGAAGGTTAGCCGCAGTAAGACAGAGTACATGTGTGTGAATGAGAGGGACCCAAGTGGAAGAGTGAGGTTACAGGGAGAAGAGATCAAGAAGGTGGAGGATTTTAAGTACTTGGGGTCAACAGTCCAGAGCAATGGAGAGTGGGGAAAAGAGGTGAAGAAGCGTGTCCAGGCAGGATGGAATGGGTGGAGAAAAGTGTCAGGTGTGATGTGTGATAGAAGAGTTTCAGCTAAAATGAAAGGAAAGGTGTACAAAACTGTGGTGAGACCAGCGATGTTGTTTGGTCTAGAGACAGTGTCACTGAGGAAAAGACAGGAGACAGAGCTGGAGGTAGCAGAGATGAAGATGCTGAGGTTCTCTCTGGGAGTGACCAGGAAGGATAGGATCAGGAATGAGTACATCAGAGGGACAGCACATGTTAGAGGTTTTGGAGATAAAGTCAGAGAGGCCAGACTGAGATGGTTTGGACATGTCCAGAGGAGAGATAGTGAATATATTGGTAGAAGGATGCTGAGTTTTGAACTACCAGGCAGGAGGCCTAGAGGAAGACCAAAGAGGAGGTTTATGGATGTAGTGAAAGAGGACATGAAGGTAGTTGGTGTGAGAGAAGAGGATGCAGAAGACAGGGTTAGATGGAGGACACTGATTCGCTGTGGCGACCCCTGAAGGGAAAAGCCCAAAGGAAAAGAAGAAGAAGAATTACTACAGGTATTACTACAGGTATTACCACAGATATTACTACAGATATTACTACAGGTATTACTACAGGTATTACTACCTGTATTGGCTAAATTCAATCCTTGCGTCGCTTCTACCGTATATTCTGTTATTACTTTTGGGATACATGAACGTCATGTTGGGATGCACACATTTTTCTTCAAGCGCATCCCAGGATGCACTGCTTTCTGGAAGCTACATGAACTCTGATAATAAGATCAGGGGCTCAATAATGTCCTTGTTTTTTCTAGACGGTTCCAATGTCAAGTCAGAGTTCAGAGGAAGCCAGGAATGTGAGCCAGCCGAGTGTCTTCCTGTAACCGACCCCCCAGCATCAGCAGCTCGACCTGGACGTCCAACTACCGGGCCAGTCGCTGGTTTCCATCCTTCAGCTCACACGGCCAACGGGAACCTTCAGCTCGTCTCCAGCCAGTCTCCTCCGGCCGCTGAGGTGGATGTTGCTCTGATTCCTCCCCCCTCAGCCTTCATGGACGATCCTGGACCTCAGCTGGAGCCAGAGACACGTGGAAGACAGAATGACCCCCCAGTGATAAGCACAGTGCACACCGGGACCGTTCCTCAGATCAGGCCCCATCCTGAGAACACCGAGCCCAGAAGTCCACCTGCTGTGGCCCCCAAGCCCAAGAAGCTGCCCCCCAACATCATTCTGAAGGCACACAAGTCATCAGGGGTCGATAGCAGCCCTGCACACCCCCTGTCTTCCGGCGACTGGCAGCTTCTGGACCCCCAGAAGGTCCGTATGGAAGCCCTGAGAAAGCTGGGTCTGCTGAGGTCTGATGAGATGCCTTCAGGACCCGTCCTGAGCCCCAAAGCCTCTCCACAGGCCAGAAGGTCATGGGCCGCTCCTTCTCCCCCCATCAGCCCAGCAGCTCCACACACACCGCCCACCACACCATCTCACCTCCAGAGCGCACTTCCTGCCTCCGGGCATCTTCACTCTCCTGCAGCTCGAGCATCACCAGGTCCTCCAGCATCACCAGGTCCTCCAACATCACCAGGTCGTCCTGGAGCTCCAGCATCACCAGGTCCTCCAGCATCACAACGTCCTCCTGGAGCTTCAGCATCACCAGGTCCTCCAGCATCACAATGTCCTCCTGGAGCTTCAGCATCACCAGGTCCTCCTCCAGCTCCTTCCGGTCTGGTATCTCCAGGTTCCTCTGCAGTTCCTCCAGCTCACTCCTCAGATATTGTTCCAGCCAGCGCTGCGTTCAAGGACACTGGTCCCCCTCTGCTACCAGTTAGTGGAGCGTCAGCGGTCAGAGATGTTTCTGGAGCACCACTGGACCGGTCTCCTCACGCCCCTGGTGCCCTGATGAAGGAGCTGACCCCACGCAGAGACGTCAAATCTGCCCCCATGGAGCGCTCGGCGGTGGGTCTGGGTCAGCGGCGTAACACCCGCCCCCGCCCCGCCTCTATGGGGTGTGGTCAGGAGTTTTCAATCAATCATGGAGAGGCTTCAAACGCGACCCACCCCAGCGGCAAGGAGCCGGCGGTACCGAGGCCCCCCCCCACGCTGGAACACCCCAGAGACTCACAGAAGCTGCCCCGATCTCAGGGTGTCAGCGTCCTGATCTGCCCCCGCCCAGATAAAGGAGAGGACCGCCGGAAGGCCCTGAGGACGCTGGGGCTGCTCCGGGACTGACGCCCACCGGGACCTCCTGACCCGCCCACCGGGACCTCCTGACCCGCCCACCGGGACCTCCTGACCCGCCCACCGGGACCTCCTGACCCGCCCACCGAGACCCTCTGACCCGCCCACCGGGACCCTCTGACCTGCCCACCGGGACCCTCTGACCCACCCCCCAGACCTTCTGACGTGTCCTGATTGGCTGCGACTGGACCTTGTTGTTTAGAGGAACATACCGTAGAGCAATGCATGATGGGAGAGGACATTGACCAGACCAGCACCAGTTATTCAGTCATTATTAGTTTTCTGCTCTAAATGCCTGAATCTCTTCGATCTTTCTTCTTCTCTTCCCTGCTGAGGCAGGTTGTGGTGGAACCAGACTGGATCACAGCTGAAGCTGTTTCCTACCAGCCTGTTTGTGCTTTAATAGTGAACGATGGTTCCTCCTACTGGTGAAAACTGTCTGGGGTCGTCCAGCAGGGGGCGACGGTGGAACGTGTGCTGAGAATCTGAAACATGCAGTTTGTTGGGTTCCACTGTGATGCTAATGTCAGGTGGACTATCTGTAAAACTGTAAAATGTTCAAACCAAAATTTTAACTTGGAACGAAGGAAATCTGAGATAAAATTGATTTCAAATTATTTATGTAAGAGAGCGTGAGTGTTATCCAATGAATTGCCCCGGACACACCCCGGCTGGGTTACTAACACCCCCAGATCGGTAACTGCATCGGCAAAAGAGGGCAAACACTCGTGAAGCTTCGACCTTCCAAACATTTCCTCAAAACACAGAGAAGAAACCAAAGACCTGCAGACCAGCAGGCTGTCTGAAGGTCAGGGTTCATGACACGGGTCCACAAGGGCGTCCACAGAACCGGGTGTTCCACAAGTAGAACCGGGTGTTCCACAAGTAGAACCGGGTGTTCCACAAATAGAACTGGGTGTCCCACAAGTAGAACCGGGTGTGCCACAAGTAGAACTGGGTGTTCCACAAGTAAAACTGGGTGTTCCACAAATAGAACCGGGTGTTCCACAAGTAGAACATGTGATACGTCCAGTAAAACGTGGAGATGCTTCAGCACCAGGATCATGAATTCTACTCTACTAGAAAACTTAAATATAGTATTTTCCGCACTATAAGACGCACCTAAAAGCCTTTAATTTTCTCAAAAACTGACAGTGCACCTGATAATCCAGTGGGCCTTGTTTGTAAAAAAAAGATTTAAAATAGACCATTCATTGAAGGTGCGTCTTATAGTCCAGTGCGTCTTATAGTCCAGTGCATCTTATAGTGTGCAAAATACTGTACATGAAATAAGTCACATTCAGTTCTGTTAGAAACAGTCCAACAGAATGTTTGTTCAAGTAATTTTAATATTTTGTCTCAATAAATGAACAGATTTATCCCTGGAAACACATTTTTGTTGCTTTTTGTTTCATGTTTAATTTTGTTTATTGATCCAACAGAGATTAGAATGCAAAGAGAACAAAGAGCACAAATCGGGAACAGAGCCAGCGCTTCACGAGGCAGACGAGGTCTTTTTTTTTCCCAGCATGCCGTCTGTCACATCAACTCACTGACTGAGGCACAGGATCAGTTGAGATGAGAGCCGGTGAAACGTGTTCCTCTCCTGCTGCTTTAACCTTCATGCTGCACGTTTATGAGATCTGATGTGTGAGAAACACGTTGAGCCTTAAGACACGAATGGGTTTGGTCTTTTCTGTCATTTCTGTTTAAGGTCACGTCCTGCTGCTTAAACATCACTACATTAGATTTCTCTGAGTGGTTTTTAACCCCAGACGCTGCACTTTATAGTTAAACACTTGGCTTTTCTGGATTTCTATATCATAAATTTGACTTTTTTCCTCCTGGAAACCCTAATTTATACAACTAATAAATGTAACTAAATGTAACTACTCCTTAATGTAACTAATAAATGTAACTAAATGTAACTCAATGTAATGTAACTAAATGTAACTACTCCTTAATGCAACTAATAAATGTAACTAAATGTAACTCAATGTAATGTAACTAAATGTAACTACTCCTTAATGCAACTAATAAATGTAACTAAATGTAACTCTATGTAATGTAACTAAATGTAACTACTCCTTAATGTAACTAATAAATGTAACTAAATGTAACTCAATGTAATGTAACTAAATGTAACTACTCCTTAATGTAACTAATAAATGTAACTAAATGTAACTCAATGTAATGTAACTAAATGTAACTACTCCTTAATGTAACTAATAAATGTAACTAAATGTAACTCAATGTAATGTAACTAAATGTAACTACTCCTTAATGCAACTAATAAATGTAACTAAATGTAACTATGTAATGTAACTAAATGTAACTACTCCTTAATGCAACTAATAAATGTAACTAAATGTAACTCTATGTAATGTAACTAAATGTAACTACTCCTTAATGTAACTAATAAATGTAACTAAATGTAACTCAATGTAATGTAACTAAATGTAACTACTCCTTAATGTAACTAATAAATGTAACTAAATGTAACTCAATGTAATGTAACTAAATGTAACTACTCCTTAATGTAACTAATAAATGTAACTAAATGTAACTCAATGTAATGTAACTAAATGTAACTACTCCTTAATGTTAAATCAGTGAATTTATGACTAATTCTAGTTCCAAAATGTCTGTGTAGGTTCTCAGTCATCCAGGTCATGGTTATCCAAAAGCTGTTGAGTCGATCCACTGGACGTTTAAGAAAGTTCTTTAAGACGTTTCGTCTCTCATCCAAGAGACTTCTTCAGTTCAGAGGGGGGCTGATAAAGTCCCAGCTAATAAACCCTGTGGGGTGTGGTCAGATTATTAACCCTGTGGGGTGTGGTCAGATTATTAACCCTGTGGGGTGTGGTCAGTTTATTAACCCTGTGGGGTGTGGTCAGTGCTATTCACATTCCAACGAACGTTGCCAAAACCCGTCTGGCTCCTCAACGATTGTTGATGGGGGGTCCAAAGGGGGTCGTTGGGATGTGAGTTACACCTTTGTATGCTAATGAGGGTCATTAGCATGAGACACATCACCTGGGTCAATCTGCTGAGACAATCTTTTTGGGAGTGTCGAAAGGACATGATGATAAATGGGAGAAAGGTGATGTCGCAGACCACCCCCTCTATTCAGAGATGTCTTCTCCACTTTGACGTGGATGGCCTCTTTCACTCCTCTCTCAAACCATTTATCTTCCCTGTCCAAGAACATCAGTGTCCTGAAATGAGTGACCCTCTTCCTTGAGGTGAAGGTAGACTGCCGAGTCCTGTCCTGATGTGTTGGTTCTTCTGTGTTGAGCCATGCGTCTGTGTAGTGGTTGTTTGGTTTCCCCTATGTAGACATCTGAGCATTCCTCGCTGCATTTTACTGCATACACCAGATTGCTCTTCTGACTGTGTGGTGGGGGGTCTTTTGGGTGGACCAGTCTTTGTCGGAGGGTGTTGCCCGGCTTGAAATACACAGGGACCTTGTGTTTGTTAAAGAGCCTCCTCAGCTTTTCAGACACTCCAGACACATACGGGATCACTATACCATTGCGCTTGCTCTCTGCCCTCACTGGGTTGTTCTCCTTTCTGGATCTTGTGTGAGCTTTCACAAAGGTCCAGTCAGGATATCCACACATTTTCAGTGCACCTTTCAGGTGTTGGTTTTTTCTTTCACCTGGTCTTGGCCACTGGTTGTTAGCTTATCAGCCCTGTCTTGCAGGATCCTGATGACGCCCAACCTTTGCTCCAGTGGGTGGTGAGAGTCAAAAAGCAGGTACTGGTCTGTGTGTGTTGGTTTCCTTTATACCCCAACAGACAGATTTCTGTCATCTTTAATGCCGACCTCGCAATCCAAAAAGGGCAAACTGTTGTCCTTTACATCCTTTCTGGTGAACTTGATGTTGCTGTCCACCGAGTTGATGTGTTCGGTGAAAGGTTGCACCTTGTGGATTTTTACCTTAACCCATGTGTCGTCCACATAATGGAACCAGTGACTTTTTGGTGTTCCGTTGAACGAGGTAAGGGCCTTGTGTTCCACCTCTTCCATGTACAAATTGGCCACGATAGGAGACACCGGCGAGCCCATGGCACATCCGTGTTTCTGCCTATAGAAGTTCCCTCTGTACTGGAAGTAGGTGGTGTTGAGGCAGAGGTCCAAAAGTTTGCAGATCTGGTCGGGGTTGAGGTTTGTCCTGTCGCTGAGGGTGGTGTCCTGTGAAAGCCATTGTTTCACCGCTTCCACAGCCTCCGTTGTGAGGACACATGTGAACAGGGAGGTGACGTCGTAGGACACCATGGTCTCATCGGTATCCAAACTCAATCCTCTTACCTTTTCCACAAAGTACATGGAATTCTCTATATGATAGGGGTTGTTACCCACTAGCGGGGCCAAGATGGTTGCGACATGCTTGGCAATGTTGTAAGTGACTGAGTTGATGCTGCTGACGATGGGTCTGAGTGGGGTTCCTTCTTTATGAATTTTGGGGAGGCCATATATGCATGGTGTAGCCTCCCCTAGTTCCAAACATTACAGTTAGACAGAAAAAACATGTTTGTTTGTTTCTCTGTTCTAACATGAATCCTTTTCATTTGTCAGGTTATTAAACCCACAGAACTCCATCAATCAAGGATCAAACTATCAATCAATAAAGAAAAATAACATCAGACACAAGTTAGGACGTTAACTTTGTTCACAACGTTTAGTCAGAGTTCAAATGGGCTGAAGTACTGCATTGTGGGAAATGTAGTTTTTGGTCAAAGCACACTTTTGACCTATTTATTTTTAGACGCTCTGACCTTTTCTGCTCTCGTGGGCCACATTAAATGATGTGGAGGGCCACATTTGGCCCCCGGGCCCTGAGTTTGACTCATGTTTTTTAGACGATGCTGGAAGCGTTAGCTTTATGCTACTAGAGAGGTGTGATCTTTCCTGTAGGACAGGTGTGCACACAGTTTCCTGTAGGTGTGAACGGCGGTTCCATGTAAAGGTTTGTCATTGGTGGGTTATCACAGCTCTGAGTTCCTGGGTCACCAGCATCACTCGAAGGCCCCCTCCCCACGCCCCAGCCATCTCTCCTCCCAGCAGGTTGGAACAACTGACGCCTCGCCTGCAGGTGCTTCACTTTCTGTGCTCGAGCTAGCCATTCGCCACTTCGCCATAGGCGAAGTAAATTCCAGATTGGCTACAAGGTGTTTAGACTGTGTAGCCACAGTGGCGTTCTTATTTTTATGGAAAAAAGGCTAAAACTTACAACTTTTTCGCTCGCTAGCGCCGCTCGCCAGCAGCGCTCGCTATCTCAGCGCTCGCTATCTCAGCTAGCGCGCGGCGCTGCCTCCGCTAGCACGCGGCGATGCTTCCGCTAGCGCGCGGCGCTGCTTCCGCTAGCGCGCGGCGCTACTTCCGCTAGCGAGCAACTATTTCCGCATGCCGACAGACATAGCCGAAGTGACCCGAACGCTCCCGATCATTAAATATGCACTTGGGTCATGACCTTCTCTTGTCCAATGAAAAACAAAAATATTGTTTTTTTACAAGCTGAACCCGTGAATTGGTGTAGGACAAGACGAGGACGATGGATCAAAAGAATCCAGTGTTTTATAGTAGAGTTTGTGTTAAAATCCTCATTAATGAACAAATGGTGAATGGTGGGGGGGGGGGAGTGGTGACAGACCGATCAGAAGGTCAATGAAAGATATTATCAATACTTGTTTGTAGTCTTAGACTTTTGATCCCTATGACCAGCAGGAATAACCAGTGATGTATGTAAATGTGGATTCACCTCACTTGATATTTTTCATGCCTTTTTAAATTGAAATGAAAAATCATGTTATTGAATTAAAAATAAAATAAACTCTGGCATACCAATGGTGTTGTCTAAGTCACAGTTAAAATGTCTTCTAGTCCAAGTAAAACTAACAAGTAAACATTGAGTAATATTTTGTATGACTGTATCTTCACATAGTGAATGTAAGTTTTCAGTTGTTGATTCTCACATTTCTACCTGCATAAAGTAGGACAGAAATACAGATAGTTCAGCTTCAACTGTTGACTTTAGTCTATTTTTGTAGGTAAACTGAACAGAAGATTTTGCCGTCAGAATGCAGGAAAACAACCCCATTTTCTAAAAAATTTCCCAGGGGAGGCCCCCAGGACCCCCCGGGGGGGGGTATCCCCCCCATGCCCCCCGCAACAAGCGTCGGTCGTCCGCTGTCTTGAACACTGAACGTGGCTTTTTGTGGCTAGCTCAATTCTTTTACACTGAGCCACAGTGGCTTAGTCACACTAGCTCCTGGTGCAAGCCCCGACTTTCACTGGTTTCCTCACAGATCAGCTGCTGGGAGTGACATCATCAGTCTGCCTACATTCCTGAAGCGTCACAGCCACAGCGAGGAGACGTCAGGAGGTCGGATCACATCTGAGACGCCGTGATGCATCACACAGGAATCAGCAGCTCGCCACGGCTTTGAAAAAATGTCCCGTCTTCTAGTCAGCAGGTTAAGCTGGAGTCTGTATGCAAATAACCCTGTGTGGATTAATTTAATCTGAACGAAAACAATAGAGACATCAAATCAATCCCTCATTCCACAACAAAACCGTCACGACTCGTCAGCACTGATTACCCATAAGTCTGCAGCTGATGTCATGTCATGCTG
Organism: Antennarius maculatus; assembly: GCA_013358685.1. Taxonomy (NCBI): domain Eukaryota; kingdom Metazoa; phylum Chordata; class Actinopteri; order Lophiiformes; family Antennariidae; genus Antennarius; species Antennarius maculatus. Next base: position 55,075 of record JABVMC010000063.1, on the reverse strand, counting down.
TGGCGATGGCGGTCCTGTCCCGTCTGTAGGAGGTCTTTCTGGTTCAGGTTCCTCTGGAGATCCTCCTGGTTTCAGTCCAGCAGGAAGACGTTAAAGTGAACCCAACATGACCTACATGAACCCGCTCTAAAGCTGCTGGGACGTTTGACTGATAATTATTCTATATTGTAGATAAGAAACACCAACAATCACGTCTCAGACTCCTAACTGAATTCATAAAGCCGGATTTGTTTCTGATTCTGGGATGTCGACACAAACGTCAGTTTATTCAATTTAGTTTTCCAAATGGTGCTTTGGCTGAAAGGTTTATGACAAATCTGTCGTATTTTTAGTGGTTCTGTTTGCCAAAAAAAATACTCTTATTAGTTTTAGCTCAGCCCCTGACAAACTGACATTTATTTGCTGTTTACACCCCCCCACCCCCCCACCCCCCAAAATAATGGGAAATGAAGCAGCAGAACATGACAGACAGCAAATATCAAATTTATATATAAATAAAGTGTGAATGTTCAGACTGGACCAAACGGGTGGAACGATGACAGGAAAGAGAAGGAGCTCCAGCGGCTAGCGGGAGGACCAGGAGGATTGTGGGTAATGACTGACAGTTTGTTCGGTTTGTCCCACTTTCATAAAGTGGAAGCTGTGCCTGCAGAAACAGCTCCACCACTAGAGGGCAGTGTAGATTCACGTCTGCTCCAGTGCACCCAGTGGTGCTGTATCGTGACGGCTGGGGGGGGTAATAGTGTACGTTAGGGCGGGGGGGGTTATGGTTGGACGTCTGTCCCTCACGTTTGAGTCTCGACACACAGGAAACAGAACGAGTCACTTCCTGGATGTTTCCTCCAGATGTTTGCTGTTTGCATAAGTTTCATTTTTCTTTGGAGTCCTAATCGTTTAAAGATGATGGGGTTTGTTGCTTCACACGAGGCTGGAACAGGACACAGTTCGCTGTTAAACACATAAAACGGGATTGGATGCACTTGTTGTAGATTTGCTGAGGTTTTACATCCACTAATGTGGAACAAACTGGGATTCAACAACTGGGATCAGGATCCAGTTTTTGAAAAGTTTCATCAACACATGGAAGACAAATAGGAACCATTACTTTAATTCAATTTCCATTCTATTCCCTCATAATTCTGAACGTCTGGAAGTTTGAAAGTGGAAACAGGACCTGATGGGGGTTGATCCAATCAGAACTCTCATCTCATGAGGTCAGATCAGGCCCCGACCAGCAGGGGGCGGCGCGCTTGTCTCAGTCACAAAGTGGGGGTTAAGTCTTCACAGACCAGTTTTCCTCCTGAGGAAAAGATTCCTGTCATTAACACAGAATCTAGGAACCATTCTGATTGGCTGGACGGTTGAATGCATCAGTGTGTGGAGATGACCTCATGACCTCATGACCTCAAGGTTCCAGAATGAATCTGAAGTTCAGTCGCCGGTGAAACGGATTGAAATAAAGTCAGCAGCTTTAGTAACACACTGTGTTTAATGACACACACACACACACACTCACACACACACACACACACACACACACACTCCCTGGAGACACACCCTGCTGCTGGGGCAGGTGGGCGTCGCTGCTTTAATCAGGCCAGACGTTGAGCTCATGGGAGTTCCCCGCCGCCCCGTCCTGTTCTGTACTTACCTACTTACAGCGTCTGAACGGGGCCGCCAGAATGCCCCCCCCATGCACACACACACACACACACACACACACACACACACACAAGCCCATCAAGGGGATTAGTGCAGACGGCGTGGCTCAGCGAGGCGCTGAGGTTCCAGCATCAAAGCGTGAAACACAGTTTCACCTCCTCTGACGACTGAACGGTACGAGTCATCAGGACGGATTCAAACCGGCAACCCACAGGACCGCCGCTCCCTCTGTGTGTCTGACCCCCCTAGAGTCCACTGGATTACAGGTGTGCGCCCCCAAAGCCAGATTCAGGATGCGTACAGGCCTGAATCGCCTGCAGAGCCCATATGCTTCCCCACGCAGACGACACGTCTGCAGCCACGCCCATATGCTTCCCCACGCAGACGACACGTCTGCAGCCACGCCCATATGCTTCCCCACGCAGACGACACGTCTGCAGCCACGCCCATATGCTTCCCCACGCAGCCGACGCGTCTGCAGCCACGCCCATATGCTTCCCCACGCAGACGACACGTCTGCAGCCACGCCCATATGCTTCCCCAAGCAGACGACACGTCTGCAGCCACGCCCATATGCTTCCCCACGCAGCCGACACGTCTGCAGCCACGCCCATATGCTTCCCCAAGCAGACGACACGTCTGCAGCCACGCCCATATGCTTCCCCAAGCAGACGACATGTCTGCAGCCACGCCCATATGCTTCCCCACGCAGCCGACACGTCTGCAGCCACGCCCATATGCTTCCCCACGCAGCCGACACGTCTGCAGCCACGCCCATATGCTTCCCCACGCAGCCGACGCGTCTGCAGCCACGCCCATATGCTTCCCCAAGCAGACGACACGTCTGCAGCCACGCCCATATGCTTCCCCAAGCAGACGACACGTCTGCAGCCACGCCCATATGCTTCCCCACGCAGCCGACACGTCTGCAGCCACGCCCATATGCTTCCCCATGCAGACGACACGTCTGCAGCCACGCCCATATGCTTCCCCAAGCAGACGACATGTCTGCAGCCACGCCCATATGCTTCCCCACGCAGCCGACACGTCTGCAGCCACGCCCATATGCTTCCCCACGCAGCCGACACGTCTGCAGCCACGCCCATATGCTTCCCCACGCAGCCGACACGTCTGCAGCCACGCCCATATGCTTCCCCTCGCAGCCGACACATCTGCAGCCACGCCCATATGCTTCCCCTCGCAGCCGACACGTCTGCAGCCACGCCCATATGCTTCCCCACGCAGACGACACGTCTGCAGCCACGCCCATATGCTTCCCCAAGCAGACGACATGTCTGCAGCCACGCCCATATGCTTCCTCACGCAGCCGACACGTCTGCAGCCACGCCCATATGCTTCCCCACGCAGCCGACACGTCTGCAGCCACGCCCATATGCTTCCTCACGCAGCCGACACGTCTGCAGCCACGCCCATATGCTTCCCCACGCAGCCGACACGTCTGCAGCCACGCCCATATGCTTCCTCACGCAGCCGACACGTCTGCAGCCACGCCCATATGCTTCCCCACGCAGCCGACACGTCTGCAGCCACGCCCATATGCTTCCCCAAGCAGACGACATGTCTGCAGCCACGCCCATATGCTTCCCCACGCAGACGACACGTCTGCAACTGCAGCTGCAGCCGCATGCTTCCCCACGCAGTCGCCCCCGTGACCCAAAGCCTGGCGTTACCATGGTGACGGTGGTGTTTAAAGTCTGTCCTCTCCTCCGGTCGGGTCTTCCTTGACGCTGCGACGAGGAGTCTTCCAGCGGCCGAGTGTCTGCGTGTGACGCCTGCATTGCTTCTGCCTTCATAACTGCCCCCCCCCCCGGTTGGTGCCAGCCACTGGGGCTGTGGTCAGGAAGCATTCCTGGGGGGAGCCCACAGCCTTCACTGGGACGCCTGTGCTGGAGTGTGCAGCGCAGCGCGCCGCCCGCCCCCCCGTGGAGCGGCGTGGTGAGGACCAAGAGATCCTGCTGGGCCTGCGGTGGTGTGGGTCGCCCCCCCCCAGAGAAACCCTGCAGAGAGGAGAAGAAGGGATGAAAGAGGGAACGCTGTGGGTTCACATAAATCTGTCAGACAATCGGGGGGCAGACGTGTTAAAGGAGGGGCTGAGGTGAGGCGTCCCCATGTGACCATCTGGGGGGGGGGCACCCCCACCGGGGTCTGACTCCTCAACACCAAATATCTTCACAACCGTTGCAGATAGGAGGATGAAACCAAAAGCACATGACTCAGGCAGCAACGGGGATGAAATGAGACGATGACCTTGAGAAAAGTAGGTCAAGGTCAAACTTTAACTTCTGTACACTCAGGAACCGGATAAGATAGAAAGACGAAACAAAAGGCGTTATATTCAGGGAGGCAGGGGAAGAAAATTACAGTGCCTTGTGAAAGTATTGGCCCCCCCAAGAACTTTTTGACATTTTGCCACATTTCAGGCTTCAAAGTTAAAGATAATAAACTGAAAATATTTCTTAAGAATCACCAACATGTGAGACACAATCGTGAAGTGGAACCAAATCTACAGTGCCTTGCAATACTTTTGCAAGGCACTGTAGATAACAACCTTGACCTTGAAAAACTAGGTCAAGGTCAAACTTTCACTTTTATACCTTTTTAGGTCCACATCTCTGAAACCTGAAGAGATAAAAATCACTAAACAAAAAGCAACATTTCCAGGAAGCCAGAGGCACAAACATGTGTGGGTCAGGGTCAAAGGTTGAGTTCAGGGGTGTCGCAGGATGTTACAGTCTCTGACCGCCTGGTTTAAAAGTAGACCCAAACGCTCTAGAATAAACGCTGGTGTTTTATTAGTGACGTTTCCTCGTGAACAAGGGTGCATCTCATGACAGGAAGTTGTGGTCAATCGTTCCAGCAAATCTCACCGGTGAGTTGCATAAAACGTGCCCCCCCCCCCCCCCCACACTCGTCTTGGTGAAAGGCTAGGTTTGATTTATCCACTCTGACTGATCCTCGCTGCTCCGTCGACACCTCCTGACTCTCAGTGTGTAGCTGCAGCCCCTTTTTTCACAATGAGCATCATAAATTAAACATGGCCCCCGGCTTCCCCCCGTGTGTCTGCGGGGGTAAAAATAGCTGGTGTGGTGCGCCGTGTGATGCCCTGCGTACATCCCTCCGTCTTTAATGAAGTGTTAGCATGAAAAGCTACTGATCCTCCAGCGCGACGCCGTGGCAACCGTCGTCTGACTTTCTCCAACTCCCCCAGCGACTCGGAGCTCATCTGGTCGTGCGGGGGCTCACAATTACCCAGAGATTTGGACCCACGGAGACATTTCCATATTTCAGTGGATATTATTTTAATTACACTGAACTGCTTGGATTCACTCGTTTATATTTCTGTAGAAGCAAAGAAGGATCATGTGAAGGTTACCCCCCATGAGTGGAACCTCTTATTAACCTTTATTGAGGCCCCATTCTTGTTGTATCCATATGAATCCATGTAATGTATGAATCATCCATCTTTAAATATAAGGTGGCTTCAAAGCAAACGTGAGAGCAGATCACGTGACCACAGTCACCCCCCCCCCAGCTTCATGGCGTCTATTTTCAGACGTGGAGTTGTTATCTCCAATCGACGCCGTTAGGAGGACCTAATTATGTTTAATTGAGGAAAACACACACAGTGGAGTCGGCGATGATTGTGATTATAGAATATAAGTTGAAATGCAAACACAGATGCATCAGCAGCTGATTGGTTCTCAGCAGGAGTCGGGGAGCAGGTGTGTGTGTGTGTGTGTGTGTGTGTGTGTGTGTGTGTGTGTGTGTGTGTGTGTGTGTGTGTGTGTGTGTGTGTGTGTGTGTGTGTGTGTGTGTGTGTGTGTGTGTGTGTGTGTGTGTGTGGACGGAGACCAAACGTGACTCGTGAGGCCTGCTTTGACTCACGCCGCTCCTCAGCTCTTAAATCTGGACCCTCCCCACCGATGGAAGGGGGGGGGTTGAAAAGCCTTGAAGGTCTCAAAAGCGTCCCGGCGAGCGGACGTCCGCGTTGCAGACACCAGGCAGCCTCACTGATCCCACGCCAGCAGCCCAACACGTGAGACGCTGCACACACATCCTGCAGGGGGGGGGTAGGTAGGGGGGGGTGGGCTCAGATTAACGCTGATTAGACGCTAATGTGCTGCTGGTTATGGTTTTGGAACCAGATGACAGAATCCAACTATTTGCATCCAGATTTGTTTTCGGGCCTTCTAACAGAGGACTCTTCTGATGCTCTCATCATCGTTCCTGTAAACAGTTTCTGATGGTCGGTTGTTTCACCTGAGGACCTCGTCTGCGTCCCCCACAGCTGCTGCAGCTTATTCCATCAGCACCATGGCTTCACATCAACAGGGCGTCTTATTAGAGCCCTCATTTCCTTCAAGTGCACATTTCCACGTGAGTTCCAGCTTCACTTGGCCTCAGTTTCTTCCTGCAGATTCAGATCCAGCTAATATGGAATTACTCGGCCCCCCCCCCCACTCCCCCCCCCCCGATTGACCTTATAATAAAAATCATAAAAAGTTGACGTTTTCATTTTCTTTTCTTTCCCATGTTTTCCGATTTGCAGTTTAACCCTGGGGAGGGGAGGGGGGGAGGGCTTTGAACTCCATTCAGCGCGCAGGTATCAGAGATTAAGACTGTTTTAAAGTTGTTTCTCTCTTTAATCCCCTAATTTATGAATTTGCTTTAGAATTTAGAGCAAAATCCGTCTTGACTTCTTCTAAATGAGAACCCCCCCCCACACACACACACACTCTGCTGGGGGAGAACAAAATGCAATCTCCAGGCTATTACTTTTCCCATCTCAGCCGTTTATAAATCCATCCGCCCTCTCGTCCCCCCCTTTTTTTTTTTACCGGCGCGACGTGACCGGCCCCCCATTCCACTTCCTTTTTTTTTTTTTTTAACTCAGGTGGCGACACCCAGGTGGACGCGCGAGCCAAGCGCGCACGTGGGGCACCGACATCACCTGTGTGGAAATGACTGTGACGCGAACAGGAGAAAAGAAAGAGGAGAAGAGGAGGAGAAGAGGAGGAGAGGAGGAGGAGAAGAGGAGGAGAGGAGGAGAAGAGGAGAGGAGGAGAAGAGGAGGAGAGGAGGAGAAGAGGAGGAGAGGAGGAGGAGAGGAGGAGAAGAGGAGGAGAAGAGGAGGAGGAGAAGAGGAGAAGAGGAGGAGAAGAGGAGGAGAAGAGGAGAAGAGGAGGAGAGGAGGAGAAGAGGAGAAGAGGAGGAGAAGAGGAGGAGAAGAGGAGGAGGAGAGGAGGAGAAGAGGAGGAGAAGAGGAGGAGAAGAGGAGAAGAGGAGGAGAGGAGGAGAAGAGGAGAAGAGGAGGAGAAGAGGAGGAGAAGAGGAGGAGGAGAGGAGGAGAAGAGGAGGAGAAGAGGAGGAGGAGAGGAGGAGAGGAGGAGAGGAGGAGGAGAGGAGGAGAAGAGGAGAGGAGGAGAAGAGGAGGAGAGGAGGAGAAGAGGAGAGGAGGAGAAGAGGAGGAGAAGAGGAGGAGAAGAGGAGAAGAGGAGGAGAGGAGGAGAGAGGAGGAGAAGAGGAGGAGAAGAGGAGGAGGAGAGGAGGAGAAGAGGAGGAGAAGAGGAGAAGGGAGAGGGAGGCGCAGACGCGTCCGGAGCGCAGCGCGCAGCGCGGACGCGTCTTCTCTCCTCCCCCTTCCGTCCCCGCCGCTCCGCTCCATCTCTCCCCTTGTCCCCCCCTCCCTCCTGCCTCTCTCTCTCTCTCTGTATCTCCCTCTCCCCCCTTTCTTAAATTGACACTGGTCTGGCTCGGAACATGATAAGCGCGCAGCCGTCCTCCTCCTCCGCGCCTCGCCGCCGGGCTCTCCTCCCGCCGATCACTTGAAACTCACGCAAAACAGCGCGGAGAGCGAAGCGGCGTCCTTTTTACTCCTTTACCCGCGGAATACCGACACGTCCCCCCCCCGCCCACCAACACCTCGGATGAGCTCCGGCGCATCGCGGCTCCCAGAAAGTCCTTCCGTTCCCTCCGGTGAGACTCAACATGTATCTGCACGCCGCGATCCGCGCCTGCCTCGGGCTGGGAGGTCTGTGTCTGGTCGCCTTTGTCCAACAGTCCGCGTCAGGAAGTAGGAGCTCCCAGGGTGAGTTTGATCCACGACACTTTTCCCTTCCGTTTCAGACCTTTAGCTGCCCGGACTCACACGTTTAGATGCTTTAAAGCTGCTTCTGATGCCCGTTAATGCCGTTAAAACCCCGTCAAGCCCCGGTCAGACCGGTTCAGTGTGAGGAACCTGTGGAGGAACTTCTGCTGCTTCCTGCACACAAACCAGAGGTTCACACACCAGCAGCTCGTTCTAGCCAGAGGCATTTACCACCGTCCAGACAAGTATGTGACAGGGGCCTGGAACACACACACACACACACACACACACACACACACACACACACACACACACACACACACACACACACACACACACACACACACACACACACACACACTCCTGCCCCAGCTGCCCTCTTGTCTCCTTGAGACAGGGTTCACCCCTGACTGGACGCCGGCACCTTGCAGCAGGACAGATGGGGGGGGGGGGGGGCGTTACACACACTTTGATTCCAATTTGTTCGCCTCCTCCAGCGCTTGGTTTTCCCACAATGCACCGGCGGCGGCAGCATCGGTGATGCTCCACACACAAAAAAGACAAAATGAGAAAAAGGGGGGGGATGGGTGAGTGTTTTGCATCCTGGGTGGTCTGCACCCCCCCCCCCCCACACACACACACACTTGTGGGAAAACTCAATATTTACATTTTGCAATTAGAGCGACTTTTTCTCACTTTATGTTCATCAACACGGGTCGGTGGCTGTTTGAGGCGCCGCTGTGACCTGGCGCACCTGTTTGACCCCCCCCCAGGACCAGCGCCTGGGGGAGGGGGGGTACCTCCTCCAGGCTCCTCCAGCGTCGCTCTCAGAACGACTCGGGCCTGTCGTCACTCCAGGAAGGAGAAAATAGCCCAAAACGAAACGGCAGTGGAATGAGGGAGGGCAGACTGGAGGATGTGGTGGAGAGAATGAGAAAGAAGGGAAAAATGAGGTGGGGGGGTGGTGGTGGTGGTGGGGGGGATTAAGGGAGAGGAGACAGACGGGGGGGGGGAAGAAGAGACGTCACGGCAAATCACTTTCCCCCGAACGAGTCGGGAGCCGCGGGTCAATGCGGCGGCACCAAGGCAACGGTTGGTGTGGGGCTGACATGCCGCTGGGGGCCGTGTTGGTGTAACCTCTGCTCCGGCCCCCGGGGGTCCGCCGAACGGGGAGGACGGCCCGATCCGGGCCCCGATGCACTGTGGGAACGCTGAGGCCCAAGCGACGGGGAGGCTCACCTAGAGATGCTGCTGCGAGTGTGGATGGAAAAGAGGAAGAAACCCCCTCGCCCCCCCCCGCCGCCCACCCCCCAACACTCACTCACCCCTTTCCTTTCTCACCCTCTTTGTTTGCTTTGTCCCTGCTTCCTCTCCTCGCCGCTTAATGAACTGCATCACGCCCCCCCCCCGAGTGGAAGCTCCTGTCAGACGCAGCTTTTTACACCATTTAGACGAGTAGAGCTCCCCCCCCCCCGTCCTGTCCCGGCCCCCCCGTCCCGTCCCGTCTTGTCCCATCCCGTCCGTCCCACTGGTGCGACTTGATCGATGTCTGGATCTTTAGCGAGCGTCAGCACACGTGTGTGTCTTCACACGTGTGTGTCTTCACACGTGGACGTGGGACAGCGAGGGCGGTCTCTGTGGCAACTCGGACGGTCTCTGAATGTGAAGCCACTTACGGGGGGGGGCTTTATTTCTGCAGGTCCCTTCAGCCTTGAACTTCTCTAAACGTTTTCTGCCTGGCAGGAAGAAGGGATGGGGGGGGGACTGTCCTGTGGGGGCACGGCTGTGAAGCGTTGACACGGCTTTGGCGTTGCTCTGTCGTCACCCTCACTTGTGTCTCCGGCGCTGGTTTGTGAGTCCTGACGGTGTTCACTGGTGTTTGTGAGTCCTGACAGCGTTCACTGGTGTTTGTGAGTCCTGACAGCGTTCACTGGTGTTTGTGAGTCCTGATGGTGTTCACTGGTGTTTGTGAGTCCTGATGGTGTTCACTGGTGTTTGTGAGTCCTGACAGTGTTCACTGGTGTTTGTGAGTCCTGACGGTGTTCACTGGTGTTTGTGAGTCCTGACAGCGTTCACTGGTGTTTGTGAGTCCTGACAGCGTTCACTGGTGTTTGTGATTCCTGATGGTGTTCACTGGTGTTTGTGAGTCCTGATGGTGTTCACTGGTGTTTGTGAGTCCTGACGGTGTTCACTGGTTTATGTGAGTCCTGACGGTGTTCACTGGTGTTTGTGAGTCCTGACGGTGTTCACTGGTGTTGTGAGTCCTGACGGTGTGCTCTGGTGTTTGTGAGTCCTGACGGTGTTCACTGGTGTTTGTGAGTCCTGACGGTGTTCACTGGTGTTTGTGAGTCCTGACAGCGTTCACTGGTGTTTGTGAGTCCTGACAGGTGTTCACTGGTGTTTGTGAGTCCTGACTGGTGTTCACTGGTGTTTGTGAGTCCTGACGGTGTTCACTGGTGTTTGTGAGTCCTGACGGTGTTCACTGGTGTTTGTGAGTCCTGACGGTGTTCACTGGTGTTTGTGAGTCCTGACGGTGTTCACTGGTGTTTGTGAGTCCTGACAGCGTTCACTGGTGTTTGTGAGTCCTGACGGTGTTCACTGGTGTTTGTGAGTCCTGACGGTGTTCACTGGTGTTTGTGAGACCTGACAGTGTTCACTGGTGTTTGTGAGTCCTGACGGTGTTCACTGGTGTTTGTGAGTCCTGACGGTGTTCACTGGTGTTTGTGAGTCCTGACGGTGCTCACTGGTGTTTGTGAGTCCTGACGGTGTTCACTGGTGTTTGTGAGTCCTGACGGTGTTCACTGGTGTTTGTGAGTCCTGACTGGTGTTCACTGGTGTTTGTGAGTCCTGACGGTGTTCACTGGTGTTTGTGAGTCCTGACGGTGTTCACTGGTGTTTGTGAGTCCTGACGGTGTTCACTGGTGTTTGTGAGTCCTGACGGTGTTCACTGGTGTTTGTGAGTCCTGACAGTGTTCACTGGTGTTTGTGAGTCCTGACGGTGTTCACTGGTGTTTGTGAGTCCTGACGGTGTTCACTGGTGTTTGTGAGTCCTGACGGTGTTCACTGGTGTTTGTGAGTCCTGACGGTGTTCACTGGTGTTATGTGAGTCCTGACGGTGTTCACTGGTGTTTGTGAGTCCTGACGGTGTTCACTGGTGTTTGTGAGTCCTGACGGTGTTCACTGGTGTTTGTGAGTCCTGACGGTGTTCACTGGTGTTTGTGAGTCCTGACGGTGTTCACTGGTGTTTGTGAGTCCTGACGGTGTTCACTGGTGTTTGTGAGTCCTGACGGTGTTCACTGGTGTTTGTGAGTCCTGACGGTGTTCACTGGTGTTTGTGAGTCCTGACGGTGTTCACTGGTGTTTGTGAGTCCTGACGGTGTTCACTGGTGTTTGTGAGTCCTGACGGTGTTCACTGGTGTTTGTGAGTCCTGACGGTGTTCACTGGTGTTTGTGAGTCCTGACGGTGTTCACTGGTGTTTGTGAGTCCTGACGGTGTTCACTGGTGTTTGTGAGTCCTGACGGTGTTCACTGGTGTTTGTGAGTCCTGACGGTGTTCACTGGTGTTTGTGAGTCCTGACGGTGTTCACTGGTGTTTGTGAGTCCTGACGGTGTTCACTGGTGTTTTGTGAGTCCTGATGGTGTTCACTGGTTTATGTGAGTCCTGACGGTGTTCACTGGTGTTTGTGAGTCCTGACGGTGCTCACTGGTGTTTGTGAGTCCTGACGGTGTTCACTGGTGTTTGTGAGTCCTGACGGTGTTCACTGGTGTTTGTGAGTCCTGACAGCGTTCACTGGTGTTTGTGAGTCCTGACGGTGCTCACTGGTGTTTGTGAGTCCTGACAGAGTTCACTGGTGTTTGTGAGTCCTGACGGTGCTCACTGGTGTTTGTGAGTCCTGATGGTGTTCACTGGTGTTTGTGAGTCCTGACGGTGTTCACTGGTGTTTGTGAGTCCTGACGGTGTTCACTGATGTTTGTGAGTTCTGACGGTGTTCACTGGTTTATGTGAGTCCTGACAGCGTTCACTGGTGTTTGTGAGTCCTGACGGTGATCACTGGTGTTTGTGAGTCCTGATGGTGTTCACTGGTGTTTGTGAGTCCTGACGGTGTTCACTGGTGTTTGTGAGTCCTGACGGTGTTCACTGGTGTCTGTGAGTCCTGATGGTGTTCACTGGTGTTTGTGAGTCCTGACGGTGTTCACTGGTGTTTGTGAGTCCTGATGGTGTTGACTGGTGTTTGTGAGTCCTGACGGTGTTCACTGGTGTTTGTGAGTCCTGACGGTGTTCACTGGTGTTTGTGAGTCCTGACGGTGTTCACTGGTGTTTGTGAGTCCTGACAGTGTTCACTGGTGTTTGAGTCCTGACGGTGTTCACTGGTGTTTGTGAGTCCTGACTGAGTTCACTGGTGTTTGTGAGTCCTGACGGTGTTCACTGGTGTTTGTGAGTCCTGACGGTGTTCACTGGTGTTTGTGAGTCCTGACAGTGTTCACTGGTGTTTGTGAGTCCTGACAGTGTTCACTGGTGTTTGTGAGTCCTGACAGCGTTCACTGGTGTTTGTGAGTCCTGACAGTGTTCACTGGTGTTTGTGAGTCCTGACAGCGTTCACTGGTGTTTGTGAGTCCTGACTGTGTTCACTGGTGTTTGTGAGTCCTGATGGTGTTCACTGGTGTTTGTGAGTCCTGACAGCGTTCACTGGTGTTTGTGAGTCCTGACAGTGTTCACTGGTGTTTGTGAGTCCTGACAGTGTTCACTGGTGTTTGTGAGTCCTGACAGCGTTCACTGGTGTTTGTGAGTCCTGACAGTGCTCACTGGTGTTTGTTGGGTTCTGATCCCCCTCAGAGGCTGGATGTGGCTCCAGGCGAGCAGATGCGTAAGTCCCCTTCTGTCTGCCAAGAGCGCAAGTTTTGGCGAAGTCATTGTGAGCTGCTGGTGAATTAAAGATCTGCTCAGAAAGGCTCTCGTGACGAGGACGTCACCGTCTGGACACGCTTCGGTCTATCTGCTCTCCTCTGGACGGATGCGGTCCAGAGGAGAGCAGATAGACCAGGGGGCCGGTGGAGATGGGGATCAATCCGGCCCCGTTTCTCCACTCAGACACTCTGGGAAAGCCTCTGCTTGATGATCGCTGCTCCGGTTCGACTCTACATGTTGTTACAGAGCAGCAGAGAGAACAGATCATTATCTCGGCTTTACCTGAGTGTTGAAAACACCTGATAACAATTCAGTCCAAGAGCGACGCAGGAATGAATCACAGGACGGCTTTGATCTGCGGGTGTGTTGTGAGGACAAGTGAACGCGTTGGACCATGATCAGTGGTTCTAGACTGGATATTAATGATTGCACTTTGCAGGCAGAAGTGCTTTCACTCCTCAGAATGAGGCTCCGTTACACTGAAGGCAAAAGATCCTTTAAAAATAGAGTCCAGTCCTCTTTTTTTTCCAGTTGCGTGGCCTCGCTGAGACCGCGCCGGAGCTCCACACAAGCATTTTAGTTTAGTTTCAGGGCTGCAGCTTCACAGAGGCTGAAGAGCGTGTTTACAGGAACACGCCAAGACTCTCTGGCACAAGCTGTGACCCCGGGCGATCGGCGGGCCTTCGCTCTGGACAGTTGCTCACTTTCTCTCTGACGGCTGGAATGTAAAAACCAACGTTTTCCTCTGCAAAATAATGTCACCAATTCTGGCTTTAAGAACATTTGTCGAAATGAGCTGAATATTTGCTGGAATCCCAGAGAAGTAGGTTATCGTTCCACCCCGCTGTGAAGATTTACTGCCGCGTTTCCATTTAGGAAATACGTATTTATTTATTTTATTTTTGCTTTATTTTAGTAAATAAAGGGGTTTCCAGCAGGCGTTGAAAGGAATCGCTCGGCATGTTGGGAAATACACTTGTGCACTGACTTTGAATATAATTCCTCTATGTTAAATGTGAGGTTTCTGCGTCTACCAACGGCGCCACAGCTCCCAAACGAACGTGTTTCTGTTGGTTGTTTCCATGCTGAGGACGTTTGGTGTTTGCTGTCATTTCTTCTTAAAGTTCTACGACGGGTTTCGGCGAAACTGAAAGGAAACGGTGCAGCTGGTCGGAGTTTCAGGCCCATCCAAAAGACGGTTTGAGAAGTTTTGCACACAGTTTGACTGCAAAAGTATGAAACCCCAAAAAGCTTGTTAAGCTAAAGATATAAAACGAAGCATTTCAGCATTCAGATGTCTAAAAATATCAAGACGTCTGTTGTGTTGTTTACTGACGGTGTTCCAAATGTTTCCAACGACGTTCAAACCCAGAGAAAGTCGTGGCTTTAAAGAGAGACTGAAGAAGAATCAAACTTTAAAACGTCTCATCAGGAACGTTTCTACTGGCTCTGTTATCCTCTGCCGTGTACGTCTGTTACCATAGCGACGCCTTCAGAAACCAGAGCGACATGCGGTGCATTGGCTAACTCCATACATCCACAACCAAAGTGGATTAAAGGAAAACTTTAGCACGCTTTAGAATCATATATAATATATATGTATAAAATAAATATATATATTTATATTATTTATATATATTAATATATATATTTATATATAAATATATATATATATTAATATATATAAATATACATTAATATATATATGTATATTTATATATGTACATATACAGTCCATAGTGTCACAAATAACCAAAAATTAGACTCTTACAGCGCCTCAGTTATTAGAAAAGTGAAAACTCTTCTGCCTTCACGGCTGTCACCGTTTCCATGGACACCATGAATGATTGACAAGCGTCCGTCCCAAAGCAGTCAAACACTTTGTGATGTGTTGCATTAGAATGCGCTGGTTGTTTATGCCCCCCCCTCACCCGCACGTGCACGCTCCATCCGCCCCGTTATCCCACTGCACACATAGAACAACCCCCCCAACCTGTACCCGCTGCAGGTTCCCCGTTGCTCCGGGGGGGGGGGGGGGCTCTGCAGCTGCCTCAGCTCTGAGATTATTAATCCCCCCCTCTGACTCCCCCACCCCCCCACGGGGCTCACGTTAGGTTGTCGGTTCCATTACTGATCGGTGTGACTCAAACAGCAGCGAGGGACGGTCATCAGTGTCTGATGCCCCCCCCAGTCCTAACCCCCCCTCTGACCTCTGGGCTGAAGAATGGGGCTGCATGTCTTTCTGAGAGTTTGGGGGGGTCAGAGGGGGACGTCATTAGCTGGTCTGCGGTGGTCAGCGTTGTCAGGGGGGGGTTGGGGGTCTTGTTTACAGACGGCGGGTGTTTACATTCCTGATGGGGAGCGCCGCTCCAGCGACCAATGAGGTGAAAGGAAGCGCTCGGATTCTGCTGAGTAATGGAAAAATCCAACCAATACATCAAGGAGGAAAAACAAGCTATTTATTCAGCGGCTCTGACTGGTGCATTCTGGGTAGGAAGGGAGATGACTTCACTGATGGACACTTCCTCAATGGACAAAGGCATGGGAAACCATGTGACCCCTCCCTGTGTGACGGGTAGGACGCAAGGGTAGGATTCGAACCGACGACCTACCGCTGACCAGTCGGTGACGGTCAGTTCTAATCCAGCATACAGGCAGGAGCAGGCAGGGATTATCTAGTTAATCTACCAGTTAGTCCCTCCTTTTCCGTCATTAATTATTCATGAGCCGTTTAAATCATAAGGGGAGGAGTAAAAAATAATTCCATTTTCAACCTGGACGGCGTGAAGGGAGGACAGACAGGAAGTCCCGTTCAGAAGAGTAATCAGATTAGTTTTACTGAGGAGCTGCTGTGGTGTAAACAAAACCAGAAGTAAACAACAACAACAACAATAAACAACAATAAACAACGACGACGGGGGGGGGGGGGGGGTAACAGACTTCCTGTCTCCAGTTGTTGGACGTTTATCCAGGAATATCGACTCTGAAGGGAAACCAGTTTGGAGAACCTCCTGAATCACCTGGGGGAGATTTTTTCACAAAAACACCCCAAAATCAGTGGATTCATCCGTGTTCTCAGCGTGACGCTGAATTAGCGGCGCTGCCATGAAGGAACGCACACCCAGAATTCCTTGCAGCTCAGAGAACCAGTGGCTAATAGCGATCTGATCCTGAGAGATAACCTCATGACTCACTGAAACGTTTCCCTTCACATAAACCCATTCCTGCAGTTGTAAATCCTGGAAATGGTTCTGGAGTGACAGTCAGAGTTATATGTAGATATTAACGTTAGATGGTCATTTCTTTTTTGCTTTTTTTTTTTTTTTTTTTTTTTTTTTTTTTCCGGTTGACAAGCAGAAGTAATAATTTTAAATTCACCAGGATCCACAAAATTGCAAGGTCAGCGCTTTTGAAGTCATAAATAAAGGTGAGTGGATGCCTTTCATGGAAACGTTAAATGATGCTTTTAATTTGGTTCTGATAATATCAAATGTCAACACGGTTGTGTAAGTGTGTTTAGAGCTGCCAGCGCTCTGATTAATTACAGGCTGCCGACCGTGTTCAGACTATAATTCCTATAATGATACGTAACGGAGTTTTTGTGAAAATATGCAGCAAATGGAATGAAATACTGAGGCGTGGATCTGGAAACACGACTGGCGTCGCTCCAGGTCGACTTGGCAGATGTTGTAATGCAGTCATGGCAGTTTTCAATAATAACTTCATAATAACAGTAATCAGTGGCAAAAAATCAACAGCTGTCAAACAATTTTTTTATTTCCACATATAAAGATTTTTTTTTTTTTCTTTCTTTGCACCGTTAAAAGAAACTAAAGATTTAATTATGATAATGCATTAAAATGTCTGTATGGATGCAGTTACGAATGGAATGAAGGAAGAAAATGATTTGATAATGAGATAATTGATCACCTGACCCAGCATCCTCCTTCTGATTGGCTGATTCCATGTGTTGTTGTTTTTTTTCAGCGTCAAGGTGAAACTTTTCTCACAAATTCTTCTCACGCTGATTGAACGCCATTCGGAGGTGTGTGTGTGTGTGTGTGTGTGTGTGTGTGTGTGTGTGTGTGTGTCGCCGGCTGCAGCCGTTACAGCTGCTCCACAGCTCACACAGAGCAGCATTGACTTTATCCCTCAGTTTGACAGGAAATAACTAAAAATATCACACTTGTGCTGTAATTGCCGGGTTGCCATCTTTATAGTTGCCCCTGTATCTGGTTAAAGCCACCAATGAATGTAATTGCTGTGTGCAGAGGGGAGAGTGTCATGTCAGTCAGCTCTGGCTGTATAAATATAAGCTGCCCCCCCCCCCCCCTTATAGAAAACATTCTGCATGAGGCCCCCCGAGTTTAATCTGGGGTCACTTCAGCTCCTGATCGGAAGCGACTGAAGCTCCGTTCTTGGGTGGAATCGTCAGACCTCCTCATCGGCGTCACGTCCACCCCCCCCCCCCACCCCCCCACACCCCCACCCTCTCCTGCGCTCGTCGTCTTCGCCCGGATTCACTTAATGACTGTAATGAATGTTTTTCTTCTGGAGGTGTGTGAGTCAGACACCGTTAAGGCCCCCACACACTCCAGCAGAGGCACCACCAGATGCTGTGATCACAAGTCACACAGAATGACCACTATTTATCCACACTTTGATCCTGGGGAGGGTTCTAAATGATGCGGGGTGGCTTAAGGAGCGCTGCGGCCCCCCCGCCGGCGACCCTGATGGAGAACAAGAGCTGTGAAGTTCATGCAGATCAAGTTAAAGTTCTTAATGATCCTCATGTAAAACATATCAGAAACATCTAGAACACTAATATCCACTTTGTCTCTAAAAGTTTATTTAGTTCGTTTTTTCCAGACACGTCTTCACAACAGTCTTCATCATCTTCATCAACAACATCCGAAAAACAAGGGCTGATGGGTAAAAGCCGTCTGGCTTGTGTGTGTTCAAGTCCATCATGCTAAATGTAATAACCTCATAACTTTAAATTGGTTTAGTTACTATTAATGGTTTAAGTTATTGGTTTAAGTTATTGGTTTAAGTTGTTGGTTTAAGTTGTTGGTTTAAGTTATTGGTTTAAGTTATTGGTTTAAGTTATTGGTTTAAGTTATTGGTTTAAGTTGTTGGTTTAAGTTGTTGGTTTAAGTTATTGGTTTAAGTTATTGGTTTAAGTTGTTGGTTTAAGTTGTTGGTTTAAGTTATTGGTTTAAGTTATTGGTTTAAGTTGTTGGTTTAAGTTATTGGTTTAAGTTATTGGTTTAAGTTATTGGTTTAAGTTTTTGGTTTAAGTTATTGGTTTAAGTTATTGGTTTAAGTTATTGGTTTAAGTTATTGGTTTAAGTTGTTGGTTTAAGTTATTGGTTTAAGTTTTTGGTTTAAGGTGTTGGTTTAAGTTATTGGTTTAAGTTATTGGTTTAAGTTGTTGGTTTAAGTTATTGGTTTAAGTTGTTGGTTTAAGTTATTGGTTTAAGTTATTGGTTTAAGTTATTGGTTTAAGTTGTTGGTTTAAGTTATTGGTTTAAGTTATTGGTTTAAGTTATTGGTTTAAGTTATTGGTTTAAGTTGTTGGTTTAAGTTGTTGGTTTAAGTTATTGGTTTAAGTTATTGATAACAAATGCTTCTTAATGCACATGTGTCAAACTCAAGGCCCGGGGGCCAAAAGTGGCCCTCCACTTCATTTAATGTGGCCCACGAGAGCAAAAAAGGTCAGAATGTCTAAAAATCAATAGGTCAAAAGTGTGCTTTGACCAAAACTACATTTCCCACAATGCAGTAGTTCAGTCCATTTGAACTCTGACTAAACGTTGTGAACAAAGTTAACGTCCTAACTTGTGTCTGATGTTATTTTTCTTTATTGATTGATAGTTGGGGGCGGCACGGTGGCGCAGTGGGTAGCGCTGTCGCCTCTCGACACGGCGGACCCGGGTTCGAGTCCCGCTCTGTACGGAGTTCGCATGCTCTCCCCGTGTCTGCGTGGGTTCTCTCCGGGTTCTCCGGCTTCCTCCCACCTCCAAAAGCATGCGCTTTAGGTTGATTGGCCGGTCCCAAATTGACCGTAGGAGTGAATGTGTGTGTGAGTGGTTGTTTGTCTCTGTGTGGCTCCGCGGTACACTGGCGTCGTGCCCGGAGTGTCCCCTGCCTCACGCCCTGAGACCACCGGGATAGGCACCAGCTCCCCCGCCACCCGCGTAGGCGGATTAAGCGGTTAAGAAAATGACTGACTGACTGATTGATAGTTTGATCCTTGATTGATGGAGTTCTGTGGGTTTAATAACCTGACAAATGAAAAGGATTTATGTTAGAACAGAGAAACAAACAAACATGTTTTTTCTGTCTAACTGTAATGTTTGGAACTAGAATAAGTCAGAAATTCACTGATTTAACATTAAGGAGTAGTTACATTTAGTTACATTACATTGAGTTACATTTAGTTACATTTATTAGTTACATTAAGGAGTAGTTACATTTAGTTACATTACATTGAGTTACATTTAGTTACATTTATTAGTTACATTAAGGAGTAGTTACATTTAGTTACATTACATTGAGTTACATTTAGTTACATTTATTAGTTACATTAAGGAGTAGTTACATTTAGTTACATTACATTGAGTTACATTTAGTTACATTTATTAGTTACATTAAGGAGTAGTTACATTTAGTTACATTACATTGAGTTACATTTAGTTACATTTATTAGTTACATTAAGGAGTAGTTACATTTAGTTACATTACATTGAGTTACATTTAGTTACATTTATTAGTTACATTAAGGAGTAGTTACATTTAGTTACATTACATTGAGTTACATTTAGTTACATTTATTAGTTACATTAAGGAGTAGTTACATTTAGTTACATTACATTGAGTTACATTTAGTTACATTTATTAGTTACATTAAGGAGTAGTTACATTTAGTTACATTACATTGAGTTACATTTAGTTACATTTATTAGTTACATTAAGGAGTAGTTACATTTAGTTACATTACATTGAGTTACATTTAGTTACATTTATTAGTTACATTAAGGAGTAGTTACATTTAGTTACATTACATTGAGTTACATTTAGTTACATTTATTAGTTACATTAAGGAGTAGTTACATTTAGTTACATTATTAGTTACATTTATTAGTACATTAAGGAGTAGTTACATTTAGTTACATTACATTGAGTTACATTTAGTTACATTTATTAGTTACATTAAGGAGTAGTTACATTTAGTTACATTACAATGAGTTACATTTAGTTACATTTATTAGTTACATTAAGGAGTAGTTACATTTAGTTACATTACATTGAGTTACATTTAGTTACATTTATTAGTTACATTAAGGAGTAGTTACATTTAGTTACATTACATTGAGTTACATTTAGTTACATTTATTAGTTACATTAAGGAGTAGTTACATTTAGTTACATTACATTGAGTTACATTTAGTTACATTTATTAGTTACATTAAGGAGTAGTTACATTTAGTTACATTACATTGAGTTACATTTAGTTACATTTATTAGTTACATTAAGGAGTAGTTACATTTAGTTACATTACATTGAGTTACATTTAGTTACATTTATTAGTTACATTAAGGAGTAGTTACATTTAGTTACATTACATTGAGTTACATTTAGTTACATTTATTAGTTACATTAAGGAGTAGTTACATTTAGTTACATTACACTGAGTTACATTTAGTTACATTTATTAGTTACATTAAGGAGTAGTTACATTTAGTTACATTACATTGAGTTACATTTAGTTACATTTATTAGTTACATTAAGGAGTAGTTACATTTAGTTACATTACATTGAGTTACATTTAGTTACATTTATTAGTTACATTAAGGAGTAGTTACATTTAGTTACATTTATTAGTTACATTAAGGAGTAGTTACATTTAGTTACATTACATTGAGTTACATTTAGTTACATTTATTAGTTACATTAAGGAGTAGTTACATTTAGTTACATTACATTGAGTTACATTTAGTTACATTTATTAGTTACATTAAGGAGTAGTTACATTTAGTTACAATAGATTGAGTTACATTTAGTTACATTTATTAGTTACATTAAGGAGTAGTTACATTTAGTTACATTACATTGAGTTACATTTAGTTACATGTATTAGTTACATTAAGGAGTAGTTACATTTAGTTACATTACATTGAGTTACATTTAGTTACATTTATTAGTTACATTAAGGAGTAGTTACATTTAGTTACATTACATTGAGTTACATTTAGTTACATTTATTAGTTACATTAAGGAGTAGTTACATTTAGTTACATTACATTGAGTTACATTTAGTTACATTTATTAGTTACATTAAGGAGTAGTTACATGTAGTTACATTACATTGAGTTACATTTAGTTACATTTATTAGTTACATTAAGGAGTAGTTACATTTAGTTACATTACATTGAGTTACATTTAGTTACATTTATTAGTTACATTAAGGAGTAGTTACATTTAGTTACATTACATTGAGTTACATTTAGTTACATTTATTAGTTACATTAAGGAGTAGTTACATTTAGTTACATTACATTGAGTTACATTTAGTTACATTTATTAGTTACATTAAGGAGTAGTTACATTTAGTTACATTACATTGAGTTACTTTTAGTTACATTTATTAGTTACATCTGGCCCTTTGAGGACAGCTGTGATGCTGATGTGGCCCCCAGTGGAGATGGGTTTGACCCCCCCTGACTTAAAACATTAAATCTGACACAGAATGCGTTGCAACACTTTTTGAGACTCATCCCAGTGTTTTTTCCATGAACACTGTAAACACACTGAATCTTTCCGTGGTGTTGAACTCTCACCCCACCCCACCCCTCCCCTCCCACCCCACCCCACCCCACCAGGTCGCTGCTCTCAGCCTCCTCCTTCACCTGAACCTTCAGTCTGTCTGTCCTGAACTCAGTGACTGACAGACGCCTGGTGAATCCATTACTGTCCACTTTTAGCCATAAACACATTAAAGTTTGGACAACGTTCACGTCTTTCAGCTGCATGTTCTCAGATGAATCTGAGGGCTGGGGGGGGGGGGGGGGGGGGCTGGTGGACTCAGGGAGGGGCCGGTCGGCGGTGGTGATCCCTAAACGTTTAGAGTGTGTGAAGGATGAGTGTAAACACCCCCGGTGGAAGCCGTCGGTATTTTTATTCTCCACTTCTGAGTCTGGCTGGACGGCCAACAGTCAGGCCCTTCATTAGCAGGGGGGGATCAAGGTGGGGGGGGGATGCTAAATTTTCTTTTAATGTTGACGTCTGCATTTCATCAAAGCCTTTTTTTTTTGATGGGGTGGGGGGCCTTTTCTTTACAGTGTGCTGTTAGGTGACAGACTGCACTGGTCTGTGCTGTAGCGTGTGGAGCGCTGCTAACTTTAACGTGTTGTGATGTCAACACGCCGTTCACACGCGTCACATTTCAGGTAGTGTGTGTGTGTGTGTGTGTGTGTGTGTGTGTGAACCAGCTGATTTTACTTTGATTTGTGGTCACGCACTCTTCACCAATCAGATCCATCGTATCATCATCGTATCGGTCAATCACAGCCAACAGACGGAGCGTTTTCATTGGCTGTTTCTGCACAGCGCAGCCATTCAGCTCTGCTCTGCACCGACAGTCGTTATCACCACGGTCCCTGAACGCACCGTGTGGCCTGTTCTGTTGGGGCTGCGTGTAAAGCGACACCCCCTGGTAGTCCCGGCTCCACTCAGGCTATTTCTGTGTGTGAATGGAAGGTGATGGGCTGGAGGGGCTGGGGGGGGGGGGCAGCATGGGGGCAAAGCAAACAGCGAGGGTCTCAACACTCAGAGCAAACATTACCCCATGTTTGAACTGCACACCTCCAGGCCTGCAGCTCACACACACACACACACACACACACACACACACACACACACACACACACACACACACACACACACACACACACACACACACACTCGCGCCCTCACCTCACAGGCTTTTTCCTGCTCACCCCCCCCCCCCACCCCAGGCCAGCCCAGCTAAATACGCTGCTTATCCCAGGACCGGCCCGTAAATCAGGGAGGAAGAGCACCTCTGACAAGATCTGCCCCCCCCCCAGATGGCTTTCACTTATTGTTAGAACTAATGAAGTAATCAGAGTACTCCCTCTGATCTGCAAAATGTAATGTGATTTCTGAGTCCACCCCCCCACCCCCCAGTGGAGACGCATTCAGGGCATTAGAAGTTTGACACATAGAAAGTTTAACGTTTAATTGAGCGCAGGATAAGACGTGGTTTCGGGGGAGGGACAACATGCCTCCGTGTTGTAGGACATGCCTTCATCCAGCAGCGTGTCAGTGGGTTTAAACACACACTGGAGCCGCTTGTGGCTCTGATGCTCACGGCGTTGCCCAACATGTCTGTCTTCTCTGGTTTTTATGGTTAGACTTTGTTTATCCATCCTCGCTTCCAACGCCGGATTCTTCGTCCGCTGCCTTAACTTGTTCCCAAAAACCATGATTCCTCATCACAAAAGAATGAAAGAAAGCCTTAATGAATAACTTAATCTCTCCATCTCGGGCATGAGTCAATATCCAGGGCAACGGCGTGGAACACAGAGCCAGTTCAGAGGAGCGGCGTCCACACGGAACTGACGTGTTTATTTTTCAGAGCGAAGACATCATGACGGCTCAGAGCCGCGCGTTTAGCTTTTGTTAGCGCTCACAATGAGGGGTTACGTGATTTATTACCTCAATGCACAAACCTGTTGATAATGTACATTTGTGTTTATTGTGTATTTTAGTGTTAGTGTTGGATTTTGTGTGTTTTAGTCTGGTTTTTGCTCTTTGCACTCTTTTTTGTGCACCAATCCTGTGGTTTGCACCAACGCTGCTGCTCCGTGTCTTCATTTGCCCCTTGGAGACAAATAAAGTTTTTTGAATTGAATTGAACTGAAGTGATCTGCTCTACCTCTGATTTACTTGGATTAACGGTGATTTTGAAATAATCTCTGCGTCCCGTCACCTCTCACCTTTTCCTGGTTGGACGTGATTGGACGGCCCCTGGCCCTGTTGTGAAGGGGTCGCAGCCCTACTCCCCATCTATCTGGCCGTGCTCACAAGAAGTGGTTTTGTGCTCTGAAGTCGGAGAAACGACATTCTGCAGTCTGAGAGTTTGACACGACACCGACTGATCGCTAAACGTCTCCATCAGTCACCCAGCAGGGGGTCTCTGAGATCGACTGGAACCTGAGGCCACTTTCCTGAGTAGGATGAGTGTTTTTCAGCCTGTCAGAAGTAAATGTGACCCCCCCTTCTCATTGATCTGCTGCTCATCCGTAGGGGAAATCAATCAAAGGGCTCCCCTTAATATTGTTCCCTGTCTTCATGTAGTTTATGTAAGTTGGAGCCAGGAGTCGACTCGGTGTGAGGAGACTTGGACTGTTTGTCTCTGATTCCAGACGTGGTGAATCTCCGTGAAGCCTCCTCCCTCTGCGATCTGGTTGGATAAAGAGATCAGGTTTCCTGATGGAACTCTGTTCTGTCTGTCTGCGGGATAATTAACATCAGTGTTTAGACAGCGTGTCGTGTTTTCAGAGTTTTGGCGGCGTCTGGCAGGACTCCCGCGTTCGGATGTTGGATGTGTGCGGCTCACACCAAAAGCAGTGAGATTGTTTCTGTTTGACATCCATTCTAATTTACGGGTCTGGGTTTGCAGTTATTTCACATGGAATTTAAAGGCTGTTAGCAATAAGACAATAAGACAATTCCAGCGAGTTCCAAGTGTTTGTTTGCTGCTCCTTTCAGATCCCAGCGAGAGAATTGTTGGCGACCCTGACGTCTGTTTGAAACCCTAGAAGCCGTCTGTCATAATCTAAAGATTTACTGAGGTCATTATCTCAACACGGCCGTTACATCACACCAGAGGTGCTTATTGCCACATAATCAGAGCTCCTCTTTAGCACTCGACGACATCCTGAAGCAATCGAAGCCTCAGACTCACATCAACAACCCCGCGCTCTTCTACGCTGTTAGTATTTATGTTCTAATTCCTCCTTTTGAAGCCGTTTGCTCGTCTTTGATTTGTCGCCGCGTCTCCGATGGTTCACCACCCTTACAGATGGGCTAGATAAAGTGAACCGATGCAGCAGATGGCGACATGAATAACCAGAGGAATGTTCGGCGTCTCCGTCATAATGAACATTAATTACTGCAGAGGAACCTGACGATAAGGCGGATATTTTACTGTGATTGATGCCTCCCGTGCTGAAAACACTCCGTCACGCCGTGTCGTGAGTTCTGATTGTGTCTTTTGGGAGAAAAGGAGCCTCGATGTTCCTCAGGACAATTCATATTGTTCTCACATAATATAAATCAATACGCTGCTAGGAGAGCTCATGCATCACTGAATGTCTTAGCCGGGACCGTCTGTGGTGCCTGAAGCACAGCTGAGCGTTGAATTACCTGACAGTGGCTACAAGAACGATGCTAAGCTAATATTTGGTCAGATCAACATTTGTTTAGCTGCTTTAGACTCCGATATTTCATTCGAGCGCGGCTGTAGGACCGTCTGTTCACTCCATTCCAGCCTGAGAACTTTACCTGCTGGACGGAGGAGGTGGTGTTTTCCTCCTGGACGCCCTGCAGACGAGGAATCGTAATGAGATTACTTCTCTTTTCCCCTCGAGCCACCAGTGAGGTCATGTTTCAAATCTGTTTGGAGCTATCGGATGGATTGACTTCCAGTTCCTCCCCCCAGGCCAGGGGGGGTTAAACTCGTTTTCACCGAGGGCCGCATCAGCACCACAGAGGTTCAGATGTAACTGATAAATGTAACTAAATGTAACTCAATGTAATGTAACTACTCCTTAATGTAACTAATAAATGTAACTAAATGTATCTCAGTGTAATGTAACTAAATGTAACTACTCCTTAATGTAACTAATGAATGTAACTAAATGTAACTCAATGTAATGTAACTAAATGTAACTACTCCTTAATGTAACTAATAAATGTAACTAAATGTAACTCAATGTAATGTAACTAAATGTAACTACTCCTTAATGTAACTAATAAATGTAACTAAATGTAACTCAGTGTAATGTAACTAAATGTAACTACTCCTTAATGTAACTAATAAATGTAACTAAATGTAACTCAATGTAATGTAACTAAATGTAACTACTCCTTAATATAACTAATAAATGTAACTAAATGTAACTCAGTGTAATGTAACTAAATGTAACTACTCCTTAATGTAACTAATAAATGTAACTAAATGTAACTCAGTGTAATGTAACTAAATGTAACTACTCCTTAATGTAACTAATAAATGTAACTAAATGTAACTCAATGTAATGTAACTAAATGTAACTACTCCTTAATATAACTAATAAATGTAACTAAATGTAACTACTCCTTAATGTAACTAATAAATGTAACTAAATGTAATGTAACTAAATGTAACTACTCCTTAATGTAACTAATAAATGTAACTAAATGTAACTACTCCTTAATGTAACTAATAAATGTAACTAAATGTAATGTAACTAAATGTAACTACTCCTTAATGTAACTAATAAATGTAACTAAATGTAACTCAGTGTAATGTAACTAAATGTAACTACTCCTTAATGTAACTAATAAATGTAACTAAATGTAACTCATTGTAATGTAACTAAATGTAACTACTCCTTAATGTAACTAATAAATGTAACTAAATGTAACTCAATGTAATGTAACTAAATGTAACTACTCCTTAATGTAACTAATAAATGTAACTAAATGTAACTCAGTGTAATGTAACTAAATGTAACTACTCCTTAATATAACTAATAAATGTAACTAAATGTAACTACTCCTTAATGTAACTAATAAATGTAACTAAATGTAATGTAACTAAATGTAACTACTCCTTAATGTAACTAATAAATGTAACTAAATGTAACTACTCCTTAATGTAACTAATAAATGTAACTAAATGTAACTCAATGTAATGTAACTAAATGTAACTACTCCTTAATGTAACTAATAAATGTAACTAAATGTAACTCAGTGTAATGTAACTAAATGTAACTACTCCTTAATGTAACTAATAAATGTAACTAAATGTAACTCAATGTAATGTAACTAAATGTAACTACTCCTTAATGTAACTAATAAATGTAACTAAATGTAACTCAATGTAATGTAACTAAATGTAACTACTCCTTAATGTAACTAATTAATGTAACTAAATGTAACTCAGTGTAATGTAACTAAATGTAACTACTCCTTAATGTAACTAATAAATGTAACTAAATGTAACTCAATGTAATGTAACTAAATGTAACTACTCCTTAATGTAACTAATAAATGTAACTAAATGTAACTCAATGTAATGTAACTAAATGTAACTACTCCTTAATGTAACTAATAAATGTAACTAAATGTAACTCAGTGTAATGTAACTAAATGTAACTACTCCTTAATGTAACTAATAAATGTAACTAAATGTAACTCAATGTAATGTAACTAAATGTAACTACTCCTTAATGTAACTAATAAATGTAACTAAATGTAACTCAATGTAATGTAACTAAATGTAACTCAATGTAATGTAACTAAATGTAACTACTCCTTAATGTAACTAATAAATGTAACTAAATGTAACTACTCCTTAATGTAACTAATAAATGTAACTAAATGTAACTCAGTGTAATGTAACTAAATGTAACTACTTAATGTAACTAATGAATGTAACTAAATGTAACTCAGTGTAATGTAACTAAATGTAACTACTCCTTAATGTAACTAATAAATGTAACTAAATGTAACCCAGTGTAATGTAACTAAATGTAACTACTCCTTAATGTAACTAATAAATGTAACTAAATGTAACTCAATGTAATGTAACTAAATGTAACTACTCCTTAATGTAACTAATAAATGTAAGTAAATGTAACTCAATGTAATGTAACTAAATGTAACTACTCCTTAATGTAACTAATAAATGTAACTAAATGTAACTCAATGTAATGTAACTAAATGTAACTTCTTTCTGAAGCTCTTTCCTGTTCCGTCTGTCTGTAATCCATCTATCATACTCCGGCATCCCCGACTCCTTACTTCACCATGCATCCCATAATATTCACCAAAGCTGACTAACCTTTAAACGATAATCTCTTCTCTAATCTGACCATCTCCTCTGACGACTCAACCGAGCCGTGATTCTTAACGTGTTCTGAATAAATCAAGTTTTTTAAACGAGTAAATCTTTATTAATCTTCATCGTGTGACACATGGTGACTTTTAAATGTATCTATTTTTAATTCCCTGCACCAAACGGAGCTGCTACCAGTGGTGTGAACCTCGTTCACACACTCCACACTATACTTTCACACTGTTTCAGCGATCAGGTTTCGCTGGAGCTGATTGGTGACTTTGAGCAGGATGACCTTCCTGTTCTCCTGTAGCAGCAATAATCTGTCTCTGTGGCCTGTCCCCCCCCCCCCCGCTGGAGGAACCAGCAGCTGTAGCTCAGGTTTGTGCTGCAGGTCGTTTCCTCCTGGGATCAGCCGACCCCCCCCCGAGAGGCTTATGATCAGGGTGGACATTGGAAGCTATGTAAACCTTGTTAAGATGCTCTTCCCCCCGTGTGCAGGAGATAATCCTCCACACCTGGTCCAGTTAACGGGGGTGTGAGGGGCTCCACGACAAAACCTGATCGGCTTCCAGTTAAACCCGTTTGCATCCTCAGTGCACCCCCATTATAAGATATGCGTTCCTCCCCCATATCTACAGGGCTCTGACAAGCAGTCCACCTTAAATAAGACGTTTAGTCTTACCATTTTCAGTACCGATGTGTATTTTAGTAGACGATCGTCATCAGGTCTTGTTTTCTTCTTCGGGATTCGTGAACATTAATCTTGTTGCAACGTTCAGGAGCATAAAAAAAAAAAAATAGAAAAACGAACAAACCTGGTTTCGCTCCGTTCTTCATGCCTGCCCCAGATTTTATGGCGTCTCGTCTGGCATAAAAACTTCACCCAGTTTTCATGCCGTTTCAAGGATCTCTGAGTCGGTTTTACACGAGTTTCCTGACGAACCATCAAACGAGCCGACGCAGTGAAAACATCACCTCCTCTGTGGAGGTGATTAAATGTATATAAAACTAGAAAGCCTGGCTGTCTCCTGTAATCCATCACTGCTGAAACCATCTGAATCCTCATTATCTCAGCTGCCCATCGGTTGTAGTTGTAGTTTCTAGCTCTTTTTGTTACCATAGAAACCAAGAAAACACTAACCCCCGCTGTATGCAAATGTATAGTCATAGTCAACTTTATTGTCAAATGTACCATATACAGCACAGATGGAATTACAGTCCTGTCAGACCCACAGGCAGTAAAAAAACACAAAACAACTGCTCTAGCGGGAGAGAGGAGCCGCTGCGTGTGCACGCGCCGCCATCCGATCCTATCCAACAGGCAACAGAACCCAATAAAACCCAACAGAACCCAACACAACCTAACAGAACCCAACAGAACCCAATACAACCTAACAGAACCCAACAGAACCCAATAAAACCCAACAGAACCCAACACAACCTAACAGAACCCAACAGAACCCAATACAACCTAACAGAACCCAACAGAACCCAATAAAACCCAACAGAACCCAACACAACCTAACAGAACCCAACAGAACCCAATACAACCTAACAGAACCCAATACAAACCAACAGAACCCAACAGAAGCCAATAGAAACTAACAAAACCCAACAGAACCCAACACAACCTAACAGAACCCAACAGAACCCAATAGAAACCAACAGAACCCAACAGAATCCAACAAAATGTAACAGAACCCAACACAACCTAACAGAGCCCAACAGAACCCAATACAACCCAACACAACCCCACAGAAACCAAAGGAACCCTCCAGAGTAGGCATAAGCGACAGTGGCAGGGGAAAACTCCATCATTGAGGAAGAAACTCTGGGCAGGACCCAGACTCTGGAGGGCAGTCATCCACCTTGACCAGTTGGGTGGGAAACCCCGGTATATTTGCCCATCTCAGGGTGACCAAAGTGCCTCCTAATCTCTGCAAAAGCCCTACAAACTACCGAACGCAACTGCGATGTAACCGTCGCTAACTGAAAGCGAAGACGCACGTATACAAAAAAGCAAGAAAAGACGAAGTGAAGTAAAGGCGACACGCTGGCGTCTATTTCTCTCACAAACTCCCGATGTTTTCGATCCGGTGAACCCGGATTGGTGTCTGGATCTAATGCGTTCCAAGACCACCCTTGGAAAAACAAAATTCCGTGATATAGTGGCAATCTATTTATCTTATTATTTAGGGTAATTTAAATGTTTCTGAACCCCCCCATACTGATATTAAACCACCTTTACCCGTATTACCTTTGAAACACTCTGATAGACTGTTTAAAACACTTCTGCATTAAAGAAAAGTGTTTCTTAATACGTGGAAGTGCGCTGCGTTCCGTGAGTCTCGGAACGTAGCGCACTTCCTGATGCTGTCAGCCAATAGCATGCGCGTACGATATCATGTGACTACCTACTAAAAATCCGTGATGTAACGAAGTCGTGCATCTTGAAGCGTGAATAAGCGAGGGATTACTGTCATGCAAATGTTCCCATTTTTTGATCAAG
The DNA here is from genome assembly GCA_013358685.1 of Antennarius maculatus. Lineage (NCBI taxonomy): Eukaryota > Metazoa > Chordata > Actinopteri > Lophiiformes > Antennariidae > Antennarius > Antennarius maculatus. Next base: position 24,753 of record JABVMC010000063.1, on the reverse strand, counting down.
AACAATTCATAAATTTTTAAAAAAAAAATGTCCAAAAAAAAAAAATCCTTATTTTGTCGGTTTCAGGAACGAGAGAACAAATTCTGGAGATCAGTTAAAGAATGTAATGAACTCCAAACACTCTGCTCACAGCTGCTTCTGGTTTAAACAAGTCAGGTTTGTTTAGTTTAGTCGAGTTAGTTTAGTTTGGGGTTGGTTGGGTTGGTTACCCCCCCCTCAAAGCCTCATTCCCATCATCTTGACCTCCTCAGCTTCAGGGTCTAACCCAGGGGTTTCAAACAAGGGGCTGAAATTCAAGACACAGCCTCTGTTGGAGGTCAAATAGTCGTCATATTCATTGTTCCTGAGGTGTTTTCACCTGAAAAGAGATCATAACTGCTTTTCTCTCAATAAAATAGCTTGGGGGTTCAGCCGGGTCTTGGGTTTGACATGTGGTCTAACCGAACCCCCCGTGTGTTTCTTCCTGTCCAGATGTGGACGAGTGTGCAGAAGCGCTGGACAACTGCAGCATCGATGCCATCTGCCAGAACACCCTGAAGTCCTACAAGTGTATCTGCAAGTCGGGCTACAAGGGGGACGGCAAACACTGTGAAGGTAAGAGGGTCACCTGTGGTCGCGGCCCAGTGATCTGATTGGTCCTGTTCCTCTGAATGTAAAGCTTTAGTCCAGAGCTTCTGTCTCGACGCTCCGCCAGGCAGTCAGGAACATTTCCAGCTCCGGAGGCCGACGAGCTGCTGTCAGACACGTTTCTGTTTTCCTAGCCTTCTCAAAGCCTCCACATCATTATATCCTACAATTTTTATTAGTGTTATTACAAAACCATATTTTGCAATGTCATTTCTTTCCCTCTTACTATTATTATTCTTTCATTTTCGTTGACCAGGTGTTTTTCATGGCCGTCAGCCTGTCGGTCATAAAAGTGTGCTTTATTGGATCCATTGAAAAATATGTGTGTGTGTGTGTGTGTGTGTTAGGCTTTCCATGGAACCAGAGGTTTGTTTCAAGGCAGATATGGTGGCGTCACACTCAGAGTGTTGCCTGTAGTATATATAACCCGTCTCTTATGACGACAAAAACCGCCGTTCCCTATTGGTTGATTTAAATCGAGTCCCGGCGGTGGTTCACACTGGATTTATAGACGTTGGTGACCTGGTTGAACGTGACATGAAGAAAAAACAGATCACATGACTCTCCGTCCGTAAAAGTGTTCTTTCATTTCTCTGAGTGTGCACACACTTTCTTTGAATCAGGTCTCATAAAGCCATAAATCCTGGTTTTATGTAGAAAGTTATTCTGAAGGGTTCAGAGAACATTTTGAATTCATCCTGTTTGTTTGTTTGTTTGTTTGTCATAGAGAGATCAAAAATCCTCACATTTTCTGTAATAATCTGTCTGACTTTGACAGTGAACCCGGACACACGGTCCTGGTTATCTGAGCCTCCATGACCCTGTTTGTGTTGTTTTGGAGCGTCGGTGCTGTCAGCTCAGTGGTTCCTGTGAACATACGTGTGTTACGTTTAGCTGTGAAGCTGCTTTATTGTCGGGACCCAAATCCTCCTCGTCTTCATCTTCTTCTCCTCCTTCCTCAGCTCTCCATCAGTCTCTAAATGAGCTCGTTTCTCTCTAGGAGTCGTTCTCTGGAGACGCCTCACTGTACTTATAATTTCCATGTCACCAAAAATACACTCCTGTGTTTTCATTAAATCCCTTCAGAGCCTTCAGCACATATATTATAATGAACAAACTCATTCTGCACCTTGACTGTTTGGCAGAGGCCTGAAATATTTTATTATTCTTCTTCTTTTCCTTTTTGGCTTTTCCCTTCAGGGGTCGCCACAGCGAATCAACCGCCTCCATCTAACCCTGTCCTTTGCATCCTCTTCTCTCACACCAACTACCTTCATGTCCTCTTTCACTACATCCATAAACCTCCTCTTTGGTCTTCCTCTAGGCCTCCTGCCTGGCAGTTCAAAACTCAGCATCCTTCTACCAATATATTCACTATCTCTCCTCTGGACATGTCCAAACCATCTCAGTCTGGCCTCTCTGACTTTATCTCCAAAACCTCTAACATGTGCTGTCCCTCTGATGTACTCATTCCTGATCCTATCCTTCCTGGTCACTCCCAGAGAGAACCTCAGCATCTTCATCTCTGCTACCTCCAGCTCTGTCTCCTGTCTTTTCCTCAGTGACACTGTCTCTAGACCAAACAACATCGCTGGTCTCACCACAGTTTTGTACACCTTTCCTTTCATTTTAGCTGAAACTCTTCGATCACACATCACACCTGACACTTTTCTCCACCCATTCCATCCTGCCTGGACACGCTTCTTCACCTCTTTTCCCCACTCTCCATTGCTCTGGACTGTTGACCCCAAGTACTTAAAATCCTCCACCTTCTTGATCTCTTCTCCCTGTAACCTCACTCTTCCACTTGGGTCCCTCTCATTCACACACATGTACTCTGTCTTACTGCGGCTAACCTTCATCCCTCTCCTTTCCAAGGCAAACCTCCACCTCTCTAACTTCTCCTCCACCTCGTCCCTACTCTCACTGCAGATCACAATGTCATCTGCAAACATCATAGTCCATGGAGATTCCTGTCTAACCTCGTCTGTCAGCCTGTCCATCACCATAGCGAACAAGAAGGGGCTCAGAGCTGATCCCTGATGCAGTCCCACCTCCACCTTGAACTCCTCTGTCACACCTACAGCACACCTCACCACTGTCTTACAGTCCTCATACATGTCCTGCACCGCTCTAACATACTTCTCTACCACTCCAGACTTCCTCATACAATACCACAGTTCCTCTCTGGGCACCCTGTCATAAGCTTTCTCCAGATCTACAAAAACACAATGCAGCTCCCTCTGGCCTTCTCTGTACTTCTCTATCAACATCCTCAAAGCAAATACTGCATCTGTAGTACTCTTTTTTGGCATGAAACCATACTGCTGCTCACAAATGCTCACTTCTGCCCTTAGTCTAGCTTCCACTACTCTTTCCCATAACTTCATTGTATGGCTCATCAGTTTTATTCCTCTGTAGTTGCCACAACTCTGCACATCTCCCTTGTTCTTAAAAATGGGCACCAGCACACTTCTCCTCCACTCCTCAGGCATCTTCTCACTATCTAAGATCCCGTTGAACAACCCAGTCAGAAACTCTACTGCCACCTCTCCTAGACACTTCCAAACCTCTACAGGTATATCATCAGGACCGACTGCCTTTCCACTCTTCATCCTCTTCAGTGCTCTCCTCACTTCATCCTGGCTAATCTTTGCTACATCCTGGTCCACAACAGTCACCTCTTCTAGTCTTTGTTCTCTCTCATTTTCCACGTTCATCAACTCTTCAAAGTACTCTTTCCATCTTCCCATCACACTGCTGGCACCTGTCAATAGACTTCCATCCCTATCCTTAATCACCCTAACCTGCTGCACGTCCTTCCCATCTCTATCTCTCTGTCTTGCCAGCCTGTATAGATCAGTCTCTCCCTCCTTACTGTCCAACCTAGCATACAAGTCATCATAAGCTTCTTGTTTGGCCTTTGCTACCTCTACCTTCACCTTACGCTGCATCTCCCTGTACTCCTGTCTACTCTCCTCAGTCCTCTCAGTGTCCCACTTCTTCTTAGCTAACCTCTTTCTTTGTATACACTCCTGTACCTCCTCATTCCACCACCAAGTCTCCTTGTCTACTTTCCTTCCAGATGACACACCAAATACTCTCCTACCTGTCTCCCTGATCACATTAGCTGTAGTTGTCCAGTCATCTGGAAGCACCTCCTGACCACCCAGAGCCTGTCTTAACTCCTTCCTAAAGGTCATGCAACACTCTTCCTTTTTTAGCTTCCACCATTTCGTCTTCTGCTCTGCCTTTGTCCTCTTCATCTTCCTCACCACCAGAGTCATCCTACACACCACCATCCTATGCTGTTTGGCTACACTCTCGCCTACCACTACTTTGCAGTCACTGATCTCCTTCAGGTTACATCGTCTACACAAGATGTAGTCTACCTGTGTGCTCCTACCACCACTCTTATAGGTCACCCTATGTTCCTGCCTCTTCTGGAAGAAAGTATTCACTACAGCCATTTCCATCCTTTTTGCAAAGTCAACTACCATCTGTCCTTCTGCATTCCTCTCCTGGATACCAAACCTGCCCATCACTTCCTCATCACCTCTGTTACCTGCACCAACATGTCCATTGAAGTCTGCACCAATGACAACTCTCTCACTTCTAGGTATGCTCTGCATCACTTCATCAAAGTCCAACCAGAATTTCTCCTTCTCCTCCAGCTCACATCCTACCTGTGGAGCATACCCACTAACAACATTGAACATCACACCTTCTATTTCTAGCTTCAGACTCATCACTCTATCTGACACTCTTTTTACCTCCAGGACATTCCTAACAAACTCCTCCTTCAAGATAACTCCTACTCCATTTCTCTTTCTATCTACACCATGATAGAACAACTTGAACCCTGCTCCTAAACTTCTAGCCTTGCTACCTTTCCACCTGGTCTCCTGGACACACAGTATGTCTACCTTCCTCCTCTGCATCATGTCGACCAACTCTCTACCTTTTCCTGTCATAGTTCCAACATTCAACGTCCCTACTCTTAGTCCTATACTCTTGGCGCTCCTCTTCTCTTTCTTCGTGCGAACGCACTTTCCTCCTCTCCTTCTTCGACCAACAGTAATCCAATTTCCACCGGCGCCCTGTAGGTCAACAGCGCCGATGGCGGTCGTTGTTAACCCGGGCCTCGACCGATCCGGTATGGAAGTCATATGTTTGATTCGCATCTTTGATTTGGCAAAAGTTTTACGCCGGATGCCCTTCCTGACGCAACCCTCTGTATTTATCCGGGCTTGGGACCGGCACAATAAGACACTGGCTTGTGCCCTCTTGCGGCTACATTGAAATATTTTATTATTATTATTACTATTTATTACTATTTATTATTATTATTATTATTATTATTATTATGTATTGTTATTCTTATTCTTATTATTGTTATCATTATTATTATTATTTTTATTATTATTATTACAGTGGTGCCTCGACTTACAAAATTAATTGGTTCTGGAAGAAATTTCGTAAGTAGGAAATTTCGTTTTCCATGCAAATGCCCTAATCCGTTCCAAGCCCCCCCATAAAAAATTGCATCAAAACATGTAACAAATACATGTTACAATTAGATTATTACACAATAAATGAGAGTTGTGTATAACGTAAAAAACAAAGAATAAAGAATAAAATGCTGGTCATTAACCTTTTAACTGCTGTCCTCATTGTTTTTTACCCTCTTTGGTTCATGCGCTCCTGCCTCACCATGAACAACAGAGTGAATTCCAGTCCTCCTTCTGAACTTCTCCAACCACCCACGCCATGCCTTAAACTCCTTAAACTTCCTTTAGTTTTAATAACGTGGTGATTGTAGATGCATTACGGCCATATTCTTTGGAGAGATCAACCAAACGCATCCCTTTTTCATGCTTTTCTATCATCTCTTGCTTTGTTTGTACGGACAAAAAAACTCTTTTCTTCGTCTTTTCTTTTCCTCTTTTCTCCATCACTTTCTTGGGGTCCATAGTGAATAGTCTAAAAGTTAATATATTTACGTAAAACTATCAGAACACCTCAGGGGTCGAGGGCCGAATGACGAGGACGCTGCATAGACACCTATCTAGCTCCACACAGAGGTCCCTCTTAGCCAATGGGATGCCAGGATGCTAGGTAATAGCCAATGGCAGAGCAGCTATGAGAATGTTACGTTCAGCAACCTGTGGGAGCTGAGAGTATCAGCCCATACTGTATTTTACCTTTCGTAAGTCGAAATTTCTTTTGTAACTAGAGGTAATATTTTCCTGTTGAGGCGTTTCGTAAGTAGAAAATGTCGTAAGTAGAGACGTTCATAAGTAGAGGTAACGCTGTACTATAATTATTATTATTTTATTTTAATTTTAATTATTTGTTTTCACCAGCAAATGATTTTCCTTCTTCTCCCCCTGGATTTTGTTCTTCTGATTGATTTCTTTATGTTGCTCCAGCTTGAATCTCTTCTCTGCTTCTGGACTGTGTTTCTGATGGATTCGATCGTTCAGAAGATGAGAATCAGGAATTAAACCTGAACGTGTTTCTCAGCGTCAGTAAATATAAGTGGAGGCTTTGTTGGTGAGGAGACAGAAGGGAGATGTGACAGGCGTCACACTGAAGCGGATCGGTATGGGGGGGGCACTCTGGTTATCTGGGGGCTCAGAGTGATGTGTGATGGATGCTGTGACGGAGGCTGTGATGGGGGGATGACAGATGTGTGGGACGAGGAGGACCGGAGCAGGAGAGCGTCTCTTTGTTCCGTCCCATCCCTCCACTGTCAGGTCCCATTAAGCCCCGAGTCAGAGCGACGCCCCCCAGGATCACGGGCCCTAAATGGGCCAGGAAGTGAAGTAGGAGGGGGGCAGCTTCTGGTTCCTCTGCAGCCGTTATCTTAACCGTAACAGACACCCCCACTCAGGCTGACACAGCCATCAGCACCCGCTCTTTATCTCTGCCCCCCCCCCCCCATCCATCGCAGCCTCTCACTTCACATCAACTCCAGGGGTGGGTGGGTTCATTCTGACTGAAAATACACTCAGATGGTTTAGTTCAGTCGTAGTTTATATCTATTAATCTGTCCGTGAGATATTAGTCTCAATCATATGTGTCAAACTCAAGGCCCGGGGGCCAAATGTGGCCCTCCACATCATTTTATGTGGCCCGTGAGAGCAGAAAAGGTCAGTGTCTAAAATCAATAAGTCAAAAGTGTGCTTTAACCAAAAACTACATTTCCCACAATGCAGTAGTTCAGCCCATTTGAACTCTGACTAAACGTTGTGAACAAAGTTAACGTCCTAACTTGTGTCTGATGTTATTTTTCTTTATTGATTGATAGTTTGATCCTTGATTGATGGAGTTCTGTGGGTTTAATAACCTGACAAATGAAAAGGATTTATGTTAGAACAGAGAAACAAACAAACATGTTTTTTCTGTCTAACTGTAATGTTTGGAACTAGAATAAGTCAGAAATTCACTGATTTAACATTAAGGAGTAGTTACATTTAGTTACATTACATTGAGTTACATTTAGTTACATTTATTATTTACATTAAGGAGTAGTTACATTTAGTTACATTACATTGAGTTACATTTAGTTACATTCATTAGTTACATTAAGGAGTAGTTACATTTAGTTACATTACATTGAGTTACATTTAGTTACATTTATTAGTTACATTAAGGAGTAGTTACATTTAGTTACATTACATTGAGTTACATTTAAATGTAGCCGCAAGAGGGCACAAGCCAGTGTCTTATTGTGCCGGTCCCAAGCCCGGATAAATACAGAGGGTTGCGTCAGGAAGGGCATCCGGCGTAAAACTTTTGCCAAATCAAAGATGCGAATAAAACATATGACTTCCATACCGGATCGGTCGAGGCCCGGGTTAACAACGACCGCCATCGGCGCTGTTGACCTACAGGGCGCCGGTGGAAATTGGATTACTGTTGGTCGAAGAAGGAGAGGAGGAAAGTGCGTTCGCACGAAGAAAGAGAAGAGGAGCGCCAAGAGTATAGGACTAAGAGTAGGGACGTTGAATGTTGGAACTATGACAGGAAAAGGTAGAGAGTTGGTCGACATGATGCAGAGGAGGAAGGTAGACATACTGTGTGTCCAGGAGACCAGGTGGAAAGGTAGCAAGGCTAGAAGTTTAGGAGCAGGGTTCAAGTTGTTCTATCATGGTGTAGATAGAAAGAGAAATGGAGTAGGAGTTATCTTGAAGGAGGAGTTTGTTAGGAATGTCCTGGAGGTAAAAAGAGTGTCAGATAGAGTGATGAGTCTGAAGCTAGAAATAGAAGGTGTGATGTTCAATGTTGTTAGTGGGTATGCCCCACAGGTAGGATGTGAGCTGGAGGACAAGGAGAAATTCTGGTTGGACTTTGATGAAGTGACGCAGAGCATACCTAGAAGTGAGAGAGTTGTCATCGGTGCAGACTTCAATGGACATGTTGGTGCAGGTAACAGAGGTGATGAGGAAGTGATGGGCAGGTTTGGTATCCAGGAGAGGAATGCAGAAGGACAGATGGTGGTTGACTTTGCAAAAAGGATGGAAATGGCTGTAGTGAATACTTTCTTCCAGAAGAGGCAGGAACATAGGGTGACCTATAAGAGTGGTGGTAGGAGCACACAGGTAGACTACATCTTGTGTAGACGATGTAACCTGAAGGAGATCAGTGACTGCAAAGTAGTGGTAGGCGAGAGTGTAGCCAAACAGCATAGGATGGTGGTGTGTAGGATGACTCTGGTGGTGAGGAAGATGAAGAGGACAAAGACAGAGCAGAAGACGAAATGGTGGAAGCTAAAAAAGGAAGAGTGTTGCATGACCTTTAGGAAGGAGTTAAGACAGGCTCTGGGTGGTCAGGAGGTGCTTCCAGATGACTGGACAACTACAGCTAATGTGATCAGGGAGACAGGTAGGAGAGTATTTGGTGTGTCATCTGGAAGGAAAGTAGACAAGGAGACTTGGTGGTGGAATGAGGAGGTACAGGAGTGTATACAAAGAAAGAGGTTAGCTAAGAAGAAGTGGGACACTGATAGGACTGAGGAGAGTAGACAGGAGTACAGGGAGATACAGCGTAAGGTGAAGGTAGAGGTAGCAAAGGCCAAACAAGAAGCTTATGATGACTTGTATGCTAGGTTGGACAGTAAGGAGGGAGAGACTGATCTATACAGGCTGGCAAGACAGAGAGATAGAGATGGGAAGGACGTGCAGCAGGTTAGGGTGATTAAGGATAGGGATGGAAGTCTATTGACAGGTGCCAGCAGTGTGATGGGAAGATGGAAAGAGTACTTTGAAGAGTTGATGAACGTGGAAAATGAGAGAGAACAAAGACTAGAAGAGGTGACTGTTGTGGACCAGGATGTAGCAAAGATTAGCCAGGATGAAGTGAGGAGAGCACTGAAGAGGATGAAGAGTGGAAAGGCAGTCGGTCCTGATGATATACCTGTAGAGGTTTGGAAGTGTCTAGGAGAGGTGGCAGTAGAGTTTCTGACTGGGTTGTTCAACGGGATCTTAGATAGTGAGAAGATGCCTGAGGAGTGGAGGAGAAGTGTGCTGGTGCCCATTTTTAAGAACAAGGGAGATGTGCAGAGTTGTGGCAACTACAGAGGAATAAAACTGATGAGCCATACAATGAAGTTATGGGAAAGAGTAGTGGAAGCTAGACTAAGGGCAGAAGTGAGCATTTGTGAGCAGCAGTATGGTTTCATGCCAAAAAAGAGTACTACAGATGCAGTATTTGCTTTGAGGATGTTGATAGAGAAGTACAGAGAAGGCCAGACGGAGCTGCATTGTGTTTTTGTAGATCTGGAGAAAGCTTATGACAGGGTGCCCAGAGAGGAACTGTGGTATTGTATGAGGAAGTCTGGAGTGTCAGAGAAGTATGTTAGAGCGGTGCAGGACATGTATGAGGACTGTAAGACAGTGGTGAGGTGTGCTGTAGGTGTGACAGAGGAGTTCAAGGTGGAGGTGGGACTGCATCAGGGATCAGCTCTGAGCCCCTTCTTGTTCGCTATGGTGATGGACAGGCTGACAGACGAGGTTAGACAGGAATCTCCATGGACTATGATGTTTGCAGATGACATTGTGATCTGCAGTGAGAGTAGGGACGAGGTGGAGGAGAAGCTAGAGAGGTGGAGGTTTGTCCTGG